>CM072932.1:53162206-53382206 GCA_036971965.1 Nyctalus aviator | reverse complement strand
TTGGCTCAGTGGATAGAGCATCAGCCTGCAGACTGAAGGGTCCCGGGTTCGATTCCGGTCAAGGGCACATGCCTGGGGTTGTGGGCTTAATCCCCGGTAGGGTGTGCAGGAGGCAGCTGATCAATGATTCTCTCTCATCATTGATGTTTCTCTCTCTCTCTCTCTCTCCTCTCCCTTCCTCTCTAAAAAATATATATTAAAAAAAAGAAAGGAAGGGAGGGAGGGAGGAAGGGAGGAAGGAAAGAAAAGAAAAGAAAGGAGCTCCTGCACCCAGGATCACCGGAGACAGTGGCAGCGGTGAGGGTCCGGGATGGTTAGCCTTCTTCTGTTGGCAAAGGAAGGGAAATACACAGTTCAGGGAGCCCTGCTCAAAGCCAAGATCCCTTCCGAAGGTCCCACGGATTCTCCGCTCCCTGAGAAAGCCCTGCTCACTCCAGTCCCCAGGGGTTTCAGAGCCCCGCATTCTGCTGCAGGAGAAGAGGGTTCCTCTAGGAAAAACTCCAGAATCCAAGCTTCTCGCTAATTCTTTCCAGGCCCCTCTCCCCGCCCACTCCCTCCCCGCCGACGTGGGCTAACGAGGTTTTATGGAGCCCACCGTGAGCCGCAGGTAGAGAGGCTCACACCGGCCCCACCCTTGCGCGGGGCCCAGGCCAGCAGTGACATCACCGCGGGGAGGCGGCGGGCCTGGCGGGCACCCCACCCACCGGCCCGGCCCGCCGTGGGGAACTGTCTCTACTAGCCCCCATAATTAAGGCCAAAAGGAATTTTATGCCTTTCAAGAAAGAGGAGAGGGAGTGAGAGGGGGAAAAAAAAAACAAAAAAAAAAACCCCAGCCAATAGCCATTCCAGAACCAGCCGTTTCCCTTGCACGGCAGAAACAAAAGGCCACAGAAACCTCTTCAGACAAACCTGTTCCCTTCTCCGCCCCTGGCCCATTCAAAGTCAGGTGCCCGGGCAGCGCACCCTGCCGCGCCGGCCCCAGGGGAGCCCTGACCTGCTTCCCACGGGGACCCAAGCGAACCCCCAGACACAGATCCGGGTGGCAAACCCCGCCGCCTCGTTTCTCCCGGGAAACCGGGAGAGGCGAGCTCTGCGGAGGCGTTACACGGCAGCTCAGATGCCCCCTTTCCCCCAGACCTGGAGGGGAAGAGGACAGGGCCGGGCAAGAGGAAACAAACTGAACTTGAGTTAAAAAAGACAGACCTGAGCTCCCAGCCAGAGCCTTCCCTCAGAGCTTACGGCTTTCGGTCTCAGGTCTCAGTTCCACCACGGCCTCCAGGAAGCCCTCCCACCACCTCAGCTCTGAGGAGCCTCCCTCCCTCCCTCCCTCCTTTCTCCCTTGAGACTCAACGCGCCCCTGGGCCCCGTGTCTCCACAATGTGTCAAAGTTTCTAGGCAGGAAAAAATAAAAACACGCCCCACAGTGCGGCCTCTGCCCCTTCCCCACACAAGAACCCTGGGCAGGGTGCAGGGTGGTCCCCAGAGAATCTCAAATCCCATCTGCTCCCCTGGAAACGGTCACTCTGGGATCCAAGCGCCTGGACTCGCCAGCCTCGCCCGAGGTGGTCCAAGCCACCGCGGCCTCCACCCCCGTTCTGGCTGAAAACAGGCGGAGAACCCACCTCGGCAGGGGCCACACCTCGGCCCAGAGACAGTGGAGCGGCCGGGTAAGGCCCGGCGGGCCAGGGAGGTAAGCCTTCTCCAGAATAGCCCTTCTCCTCTCCGGAATAGCCACTGTCACTCAGGATGCAAGCTGAGGCCCACAGAGGCCAGCAAAGGAGAAGCCAGACATCCAATTCTTAAACCTGGACCAGGACAGCACTGGAGACCCTGCTCAGAAATCCTATCTGCCGCCACGGCTCCCCCAATAGGGTACCCCCACCACCATCACACACACACACACACACACACACACGGAGACAGGCATGCAAACACACATGCATACACACACACACACACACACACACACACAGAGGCACACGCACACTCGAGCCCATCAGTAGTTCAGGAGGCACCAGGGACCTCCGCCTGGGGCTCCAAACGCTCCCCACCTCAACAGCCACCTGGGAGGCAAGAGGGCGCTTCCCAAACCCGCTGGGGAATCGCCCCCTGGACCAGGAGGCCCTGTAACTGCCCAAGCCCTCCGTACCGGGGCTGAGCCCGGGGCGGACCGCACGGAGGGCGGGCAGCGTGGCCCAGACCCGCCGGGCCCCGCGCTCCCCGGGAAGGGCCCGCCCGCCGGTGCTCCTTCCCGGCCCACGTGCCTCCGGTGCCGCCGGGAAGTGGAGCCTCCAGATGCGGCGGCCGGGCGGCCACTTCCGGCGGGAGCCCCGCGCCCGCACCCCTCCCGCTGCCCCGGGGGCGGCCGGGCACGGGCGGCGGGCGGACACCTGGCGGCGCCGGGTCCCAGCCCGTCCGGGCGGCGCGGCGGGGCGGCTCCGGGGGCTTCGGGGCCCGGAGAGAACAAAGCGCCCCGCGGGGAAGGCGGGCGGGCGGCCAGGGCGGGAGATGGCTTTCCCGGGACCCTCGGGCGCTCTTTGTGGGCCAGGCCCCCCTTTGGGATGGTGGATGCCGGCGTCCTCCTCCCCGCCTCGGGCTCCACACCCGTCCCGCTCTCCCAGCTCCTCCGCGGGGCGGGCCGGGGGCCGCCTTCCCTTCCCGGCGCGCGGCCCCGGCACAAAGCCGGGCCGGGGAGGGGGGCGCCGGGCCGGGGAGGGGGGCGCCGGGCCGGAGGAGGGGGCGCCGGGCCGAGGAGGGGGGCGCCGGGCCGGGGAGGGGGGCGCCGGGCCGGGGAGGGGGCGCCGGGCCGGGGAAGGGGGCGCCGGGCCGGGGAGGGGGGCGCCGGGCCGGGGAGGGGGGCGCCGGGCCGGGGTGGGAGCACCGCGCCGGTCCCCCGCTCCGGAGCCGCCGTCCCCAGCGCGGGCGCGCCCCCCGCGGGCCGCACAACTTGGGCGCAGAAGTTGGTGCCCGCGGCTCCCGGCGCCTCGGGGCCACCTCCCCGGAGCCGCCGCGGCCCCGCTCCCCGCCGACAGCCCCCGGAGGGCGGCCGCTCCCCGGCCCCGCGCCCGGGGCTCCGCGGCGCCCAAACCTGCCTCCGCCGGAGGGGCCGGCGCCGGTCCCGCGGGTCCCCGGCTGGAACCAGCGGCTGCGGGAGGGGCGTGTGGCCGCGGCCCCTGCACCCTCCCGGGTCACCGGTGGGATGCCCGGGCGCCGGGGACGGGCTGGGGGCCGGTGACCCCGGTGCCGTTTTACATAATCGCCGGGGGGACGGGGCCGGGGCCGGAGAGGAGGGGCGGGGTGTGTGCCCGGAGCAGGCTGCGCTCCGCGGGGCGCTCCGGCCCCGATCCCGGAGCGGCGGGACCCACCCACCCGGCGCCCACCGACGGCGGAGGGGATCGGGCGGGAGCCCGGGTCTCGGGGCCCCCGTCGCCGGGCCAGCGCGGGAAGCAGCTAAGTCCACGGCTCCCCTCCCCCTCCACGTGCCGCCGGCACCCGCCGGCCCGCGAGTCCGGCTCCCCGCGCCTCCGCGCCCCGCGGCCGCACTCACCGGGAGGCCGGGCGGCAGGCGCAGCGCCAGCGCGCACAGCGACAGCCAGAGCGCCGCGCGCCCCATGCTGCCGGCGGGGCCGGGGCGGCGGGGCTCGGGCCGGTCCGGATCGGGGCTGCGCGGGGCTCGGGCCGGCGGCGGGCGCGGCGGGGCCGGGCCGGGTCGGGGCTGCGCTGCGCTCGGCTCCCGCGGGCGCTGCCCCGCGTGCGGCTGTCCGTCCGTCCGGGCGCGGCGCGCGGGTCCGCCGGCCGCAGTCCGCTCTCCGCCCGATCCCTCCCGGCGCGGCCCGGCTCGCTGGCGCCCGCCCCTCTCCCGCCGAGCTCCGCCTTAGAATAAACCCACAGGCCCCGGGCCCGGCGAGAAAGCCAGACCCCCGCCCCCCGCGCGCCGGTCTGCGGGCCGGCCCCGCCCCGCCCCCGCCCCGCCCCCGGACCCCGGACCGCCCCGCCCCGCCCCGCCCCGCCCCTCCCGCCCCGGGCAGAGCCGCGCCGGCTCCCGGCCGGGCTCCCGGGCTCCCGGCCGCGGGCTTTGCAGACGGCGGCTCCGGCGCCTCGGCCCCGCTGCTCCCGGGTGGAGGGGACCCGAGCGCACCCCCTCCCGCCGCGGCCCGGGGCCCCCAGGCGCCGTCCGGGAGGGGCGGGAGGGGCTGATGGCCCGCGACTGCGGCCGCCGGTCTGCAGCGCCCTCTGGGCGGACGCGGGCGCCTCCAGGTATGTGTCCTCCCCGGTCCCCGGTCCCGGGGGAGCGCTTCGGGCCGCCGTGCTGGATCCCGAGGGAGGGGGCCTTAACCGACCGGTCCCCCCGCATTTGTCCGACCGCACGTGGTCCCCCGCGCCCTCCCTCCCTCCCTCCCAGCGCAGGTGCCCCAGGGGCTTGCGTCCTGCCTGCACCTAGCAAGTTGGAAGCTCAGGAGGGGTGGTGAGAAAGGGGAGGGAGGAAGGAGTTTTCAGATCTTTCTATGGAAGACAGTATCCTCTCTCTCTCCCTCTCTCTCTCTCATATATATATATATATATATATATATATATATAATTGATTTTTTTTACAGAGAGGGATGGAGAGTTATAGACATCAATGAGAGAGAGACATCGATCAGCTGCCTCTTGCACACCCCCTGCTGGGGATGTGCCTGCAACCAAGGTACATGCCCTTGACCGGAATCGAACCTGGGACCTTTCAGTCCGCAGGCCAACGCTCCATCCGTTGAGCCAAACCAGTTTCGGCGGTGTCCTCTCTCGAGCACAAAAGGAAAACACACGGCTTCGTGTCCAGGGGATCGCCCCCGGCCTGCTGAAGGGGCAGCCGCTGAGCTCCTGGTGGTGGTGGTTCTCCCGGAGCTGGGCCTCAGTGTCTCCATCACCCTCAGGCGCTGGTGCAGAAGGCTCTGGAAGGCCTGCGGGCGGAGTGCCAAGGGCCTCGCGAGAAGCGGGGAGAGCCGCCCGGCCCTGCCTGCAATCTGTGAGGAGGAGAAACGGTGCCAAACGACCTCCGGACCCACCGAGCCCCGAGGCCAACGGCAGTGTCTTCCCCGCCCACCGCTCCAGGCAGCCTCTGCAGCCCCGACTGGGAGCCTAGGGCCTCTCCGGCTGGCAGTCTGCCCTGTCTCTCCTGACGGATCAAACATTCCGGGGTCCTGGGTTAGGCGGTTCCGGACAACAACCGGCCTGAGTCCCTGGCTTCTCCCCACCCTGCCCGCAGCGTCCTGCGTCCCCATCTCAAGCCCCGCTCCTCCATCTGAGCACTGACGGCCAGGCCCCCCAACAGCACCGCGCCCTGTTTTTTTAATTTTTATAATTTTATTTTTTAATATATTTTATTGATTTTTTTTTTTTTTTTACTGAGAGGAAGAGCGAGGGAGAGAGAGCCGGAAACATCGATGAGAGAGAAACATCCATCAGCTGCCTCCTGCACACTCCCCACTGGGGATGTGCCCACAACCAAGGCACAGGCCCCTAACTGGAATCGAACCTGGGACCCTTGAGTCTGGGAGACTGACGCCCTATCTGCTGAGCCAAAACCGGTTTCGGCCACTCTGCCCTGTTTGGCCTCTGCTCCTGAGAACCTATGGGGCCTCAGGCAGCTCTCCCTTTTGGGATCTCAGCTTCTCCTCTGGGTCCGTGGGGAATGATAGGTCCTCCTCGGGGTTCTTGGGACCTGATCCCAGTCCCCGGGGGCCCTCCCTCCCCGCCCCCCTGTTCCTCAGATCACCCGGCATCAGGGCAGCAGCTCAGGGAGTCCTGCTGGGTATGCAAGTCCCATTGACAGAAAGCTGTGTGTGTCTCCAGGGCCGGCCCCGCAGCCTGGTTAGCTCTCTCGTCTTTTTCACCCAATATGGGAGAAATACTGGTCAGTGTGGAATCTGCTCTTTCCCAACCGCGCAAAATAAACAAAACTGGAGTCCGGAGGGTGTGATGGCATTTTTTTTTAATTTATTTTTTTTTGTATTACAGAAATGACCAGTTTATTGTTTCTTTCAGAATAGATTTGCTCCAGATCCATGTGTGTTTCTTTGGGCCCATTAGGAAGAGGCAGGCCCCAAGCATGACACCTACACAGAGAAGGGAAGCAGAGGGTCAGGGCTCGCCTGGACCCAGTGGACGGACCCCTGGCCTGCTGGGATCAGCTGGCACGTGGCTTCCTCGCGATGTGTTGGATGAGCAGCACAGCGTGGGCAGCACACCCTGTCTTACAATCCTACATGTAGTGTACACGGTCTACATGGATGCCCTGTAAAAGGACATTTCCCTAGGGGAGGAAAACGGGGTGGGGGGCAGCGGGGAGAGCGTTTAAGTTTATTATATATTCCTAAATGCTTATGAGAGCGTATACTTTATTTAACGGTTTAAGTTGGGAGTTGTTTCCCGAATCCGTGAGGTTGCTTTTAACTTCAAGTAACCGCTCCCCTTCAAGCTGTTTGAGTCATAGGGCAGTTACTGCGCCCGGCCAGAAGGTCATGGTTTGATTCCCACTCAGGGCGTATGCCCCAGGTGCGGGCTCCGTCCCCAGTGCGGGGGCATGTGGTGATCCATAATTCTCTCTCATCAGTGTTTCTCTGTCTGTATCCCTCTCCCTTCCTCTCTCCAGAATCAATAAAAACACACATTGTTAAAAATGGGACAATTATTGCATGTACCTGTCCACTATACAACCCAAACCGCCACAGCACCGGAACAGAAGTCTCTCCCGCCCTTCAGCTCTGCCAGCCCCATCCTCAGAGTGGCGGCAAGACGAGGCATTGTTTCCAGGCACCACAGCTAGCAGAGTCGTGTCCACAAACAAGGCCTCCTTCTCCTAGTGTTTTCCTTAGGAATGAGGAAATAGTTCCCTGAAGGTCACCCCTATATACACACAAACACACACACACACACACACACACACACACACACACTTGTTTTCCCACCTCACTGGCCTGCAGTGGGCCCCATGCCCTCATGAAGCCATCTCTAGGAAGCAGACCTGCAGAACCAGTGCGGTGTAGTGGGTAGATTAGCCTTCTAAGGGCTTGGATATGGGGGAGTTCTTGCCATGGCCATTCAGTACTTGGACTTAAAGAGTATGAGATGCGTGTAAGGGCATTCTGCTTCGAGATGATACAACACACACACACACCCACAAAATGGAATTATCACGTGACCTAGCAATTCCCCCTAGCAGGTGCCCCAAAGAATTAAAAGCAGGGACTGAGCCGGTAGCCGCACACCCATGTTTACAGCAGCTCTATTCACAATAGCCCCAAAGGCGGAAGCAATCCAAAAGTCCATTGACATTCTTTTTTAGACGGATAAACAAACTGAGGTAAATACATACAATGGGGTATTTATTCAGTCCTCAAAGGAGGGAAATCCTGTCACATGCGACAACCCCTGTGAACCTGGAAGACTTGAAGCTAAGTGAAATAAGCCAGTCACAAAACGACCGGTACTTGATGATTCCATGTATGTAGAGTAGTTCAAGTTCAGAGGCAGAAAGCAGAGAGGTAGCTGCCAGGAATTGGAAGGAAGTGGGAGGGGGGGGGGGGCGTGGGGCGTTATTTTATAATGGACATGGAGTTTTATTTTGGGAAGACAAAGTTCTGGAGATAGACAGTGGTGGTTTTTGCACAACAATGTGAATGTACTTAATGCCACTGAACTGGACACTTAAATGGTTAAGATGGTAAAATGTTATGCTATGTATAAATTACAAAAAATGCAACCCCCTTCCCCCCGCCCCCCCAAAAAAACAACCCTCAATTACTAAAAAGTAAAATAATGATCAGCTGTGCAACTACCACCCAGTTCATCCGTTCTGAACATGATGCCTTTTTCTCTTTTCTTTCTTTATGGAATGGAACATTACAGATTCCGCTGCGCTCCCTCAGTTCGTGTTGTGGGGTGTGTCCATGTCGGCACACGTGGCTCTGGGCCATCTGCCCTCATGGCTGTAGTAGAATTAATTCACTGCGTGCACAGGCCGTGCTTTCCGAACCCCCGGACACCTGCTTGTTCCCAGCTCTTCAGAGCTGCACACAATGCCCCCGCCAAGGCCACGTGAGCCGGTCCCCAGGAGTGGCCGGCGCTCCTGGGGCTCAGGTACGAGTGGCGTCACCTTTCGTAGGCGCTGCTCTAGCGATTTCTCTCAACACACCGCCTTCCAAAGGGCCCTTAGCAGTTCGCACTCCCAGCAAGAGCTGCGGGAGCTCCCGTACTTTCCGTCCTCTGCATGACGTGGCATTGACTGGGCCTTTTCTGCCTGCCCGAGGCAGGTAGCGTGCTGGCTCCTTGTCCCGGGATGCTGAATGGCCCTCCCGTTAGGAAACATTTAGCCGGAGCCTTTTGTTGCTGGCGGCTTCCCCCGTCTGTTTTCCTCCCCTTTCCAACAAAAGTGCTGCTAAATGCCAGCTGGAAATACAGACTATCTCCGCATCTCTTACAGCTCCATCAGCCGCGGGATCAGGCTGAGCACAGCAGGGGGGTCTGTCTGTCCCTTCGGAAGAAGTGTCTGCGGAAGGAGGCGTGCTGGTCTCCGAGCCTTCTCTTTCCTCCCGGCCGGAATGCAGATGCGATGGCGGCAACGGGAGCAGGCACCTTGGACCCTGAGGTGAACTTGGAGACAGAGGCCATGCATGACCGAGGGACAGGCTAGAAGGAGCGAGGGTCCCTGGCCCCGGAAGCGCCACGCCAGCCCTGGACTGCCCACCCAGACAGGCTCACGTCGGAGAAATAGACCTGTGCTTTGCTTGCCTGGCGTGCGGGGGTTTCTGTCCCCTCCCAGCGAACCTAACCCTACAACGCTCTCAATTCCGCCCGCCTTCCACACATGACCGGCAGGGTGCTGGGGGAGAAGGGTCTGTAGGCCCTGGCCGCCTAGCTCTGTGGAATCGAACCCGGGACCCTTCAGTCCGGAGGCCAATCAATGCTCTATCCACTGAGCCAAACCAGTTAGGGCTAATTTATTTAAATTTTAAAAACTTAAGACGTGCAACTTGTCGAGTCCCTCGCTCTCTCTCAAATCTCATGAATGGTTTCCCACGCCTTCTGTTGCCTCTTTAAAAAAAAAATTTAAAAAAAATATATATATTATTGATTTTTTTTACAGAAAGGAAGAGAGAGGGATAGAGTTAGAAATATCGATGAAGGAGAATCATCAATCAGCAGCCTCTTGCACACCCCTTACCGGGGATGTGCCCTCAACCCAGGTACATGCCCTTGACCGGAATCGAACCTAGGACCTTTCAGTCCGCAGGCTGACGCTCTCTATCCACTGAGCCAAACCGGTTTCGGCCTCAGTTGCCTCTTATATTCGCTAGAATGTCAGCAGGGGAGAGGAAGAATGACTAGGTCACTGGGATTTACTAGTACACATGCAAATGGGGAAGGTCACCTCCCTAGCTGGGAGACGGATGCTGCCCATCCCATCAGCCCAGGATAGCTGCCTCCTCCTCCTCCTGCTCCTCCTCTTCTTTTTGAGGAGGGTGGAGTGTATTGCTTTGGTAACTGTGTCCAGAGCCACAGAGATGCCCAGCTCCGGGAAGCAACCGCCCCAGCGCCTCCCAGGTGAATGGGATTCCTGGAATTGTGCTCTGGAGTTCGCCTCTGCTGGCACCAGCCTGAATGGTGGCCCCGGGGGGCCCTGCAGCAGCGTGACAGCTACCGGAGGACGAACTGGGCCCCGCCCGGACGCGGGAGGTCCACACATGAGAACACGAGATTCTCAAGTCCGAGGAGGTGGCACCCTTTGGAGAGAGACATGTTCACAATCATCATAACACAAAGAAGTACCTGTCACACCAGCCTGTATTCCCGGCAGCTGGAAGGGACAAGGGACTCGGAGTACAAAGAAAACCTTTGGGAAGATTCCAGGGAGCGGGAGAAGCCGCCAGAGCTTGTGCTCCGATGAAGGAAGATGACTTGGGCCGTGGATCCATTTCCCGTGGCTGCTGACAGCAGTCACTGCCCACGAGTTTGGTAGCTTAGCATGTGGATGCAAAGGGGCCACATCCTGAAGCTGACATGCTCGCAGGAGGCCAGAGGCAACCCCATAGCACCGTCTGCACATTCCAATTCCTAACTATGGGCAGGTCGCGACTGGCAGTCACATCCTGGGCTTGTAGCTGCCCTCGACAAAGGTCAGTCTTTCCCTTAAGTATGTCTGTCTTTCTGCATCTCAGATAACATGCCTTGAAATGTTAGCGCACCCCTCAGGGCACACCCACACACCAGAGCAGGACACCGCACAACCCCTCATTGTTGTCCTGTTCCCCCAATGCCATCTCCACGAGCTGCAAATGGCGATTATTAACCATCTGCACTCACCAGCATGGAAGTGCCTCTCTCCGTTTTACCTTTTAGCCAGCCCTAGAGATTTCCCCGCATTGCCTTCTCCCACCCTCTTCATCTACCGCCGATTAATGCCATGTAATTACCGCTCCTTGTTTGGCTCTATCATGTAAAATAAGCCGCAAAACTGCCATTTCCAGGAGCATTTCCTCAATCCTGGCAGTTTTCAGCTTGGCTCAAATTAACTCATGAAAATCCTCTACAGGTTTGGACGTTTCTTATACAGCAACAAAAATAATTAGTTTTATCCCCTGACTGCCTGGAAGCCGGAAATCCCTCGTCAGTTTTGTTGGATCGAAACCCAGGGATCAGCCGACCTGCTCTCCCTCCCGAGGCTCTAAAGGAGAATCTGTTCCTGACCTCTCCCAGCTTCCAGTGGCTGCCAGCATTCCTTGGCTTGTGGTGGCATCACACGTACCTTAAGCACCAACATCTCCAGTCTCTTTCTGCTTCATCGTCTTCCCTTCTCTGTGATAAAAACTCCCTCTTCTGCTCTAGCTGGTTTAGCTCAGTGGATAGAGCATCGGCCTGTGGAATGAAGGGTCCCAGGTTCGATTCTGGGAAGGGCATGTATCTTGGTTGTGGGCACATTCCCAGTAGGAAGTGTGCAGAAGGCAGCTAATCGACGTTTTTCTGTCATGTTTCTCTCTCGCTTATGTTTCTATCTCTCTATCCCTCTCCCTTCCTCTCTGTAAAAAAATCAATAAAATTAATTTTTTTTTATAAACCTCCCTCTTATAAGGATACAGATGATTGCATTTAGAACCCATGTGGATAATCCAGGAGAGCCTCCCCATCTGAAGCTGCTTAACTGAATCACATCTGCAAATCTGCAAAGACCCCTCTCCCTCCATTTTTATGTTTATTTACTTATTTATTTTGCCATGGAAGGTAACACACACAAGTCCCAGGCGTTGGGACATGGCTGTTTTGGGAACCATGATTTAGCCACCCACCAGCAGAGAGAGGAGGGCGAGGCCATGCCAGGTGGGAAACCCAGCGAGGATTGGGCAAGGGAGTAAGAGAGCGGTTCAGAGTGCTCAGGAACCGGAGGGAATCGGTGCGGCCTGGACGGGCCCTTTGGCTGGCGCTGGTCCCACGGAGACAGCTGTGTCACTTTGCGTGCCACCGGTGGGCGGGCCTGGGCCAGAGGAGCCACTGAGCGTCCAGAGCAGAGGGACTCGATGACAAGCTGCACGTGTTAGAAAGGTCCTTTGCTGTTGGGGCGGGGGGAGGGGGGAGCACAAGACTGCAGGTGGGCACACAGGCAGGCAGCAGAGAGGAAGGACCACGCCTGCCTCGAGGGGTGGCAGTGAAGATGGGGAAGGGGCAGGAATGAAACCGATGGAAGAGCTGAAACCGGTTTGGCTCAGTGGATAGAGCGTCGGCCTGCGGCCTGAGGGGTCCCAGATTCGATTCCTGTCAAGGGCATGCACCTTGCTTGCGGGCACATCCCCAAGAGGCAGCTGATTGATGTTTCTCTCTCATCGATCTTTCTAACTCTCTCTTCCTTTCTGTAAAAACTCAATAAAATATATTTTAAAAAGAAAGAAAACGATGGAAGAGGCAGAGTGTGGTAGGGCTGGGGGTGGATGCAGGAGGGGAAGTGTGAGATTGGGAAAGCCAGGGGTGGTGTCTTTCCACCTGGTTTATGCTAACAGAGAGGCCAGATGGAGGGCGAGTGGCTGTGGGGACCGGGGCCGCACCGGCCCTGAAGTCTTCCGTGAGCTCCCCGCTGTGGCTCCTGACTCAGTTCTGGGTCATCTCCAGAGCAACCTTTGTTGGAGGCCTGGACCGGAAGCTCTCCCGCAGGGAGGTGCGCCCGTGCCAGCCACACCCTCCCAGGTGGACTCGGCCTGATTCACCCAGAGCCGCTTCCTAGGGTGGGGTGGGGTGGCTTGCCACAAATTCCATCCCCCCCCTTCCCTGGCCCTCCTGCCCACGAGCTGGTATTTGAGAAGCTCGGGGCGGCTGTGACTCAGCCCCCGCCGGGAAGGAGTGCTGAGTCCTTGCTCTCAGGGCAGGAAGGCTGCAGGCTAGTTCTTTCTCACCCGCTTACCCTCTCAGCCAGCAAATGTAGGCACTTCCCTCTGGCAAACTCATGGCGGCTGTTTTAGCTGTGTGACCCTGAGCGAGTAACCTAACCTCTCTGTGCTTTAATCTGTTCCTCTATGAACTGGAGAAATGCTAATGCCTACCTGAGATAGCCATTTTGAGGGTCAAATAAGCACCATGAAGGGCTAGGATGGTAGCTGGCACACCGGTACGTGCTGCCTGAACATCAGTGGCGTGGAAGGTGTGAGCGTGGGCCTGGGAGAGGCAGACACACTTGGGTTTGAGCCGTAGTCTTACAGTCCTCTCCCCACACCACCCGGGGAACGTCCCTGAAACGTTCTGAAGGCAGACTAAGTGAAATAACGCACTTTACCTGGCATCAGACCAGGGCCATAGAAATAATTCCCAGAGAAGTGAGGCGATCTCAAGCCCCCAGGGGAGACTGTGGAGTGCGTTCCGAAGGGACTGCTGAGCTCACAGTAACCAGGCTACAGAAGACATAATGCTATGTAGCAGGTTCCTGTGTGAGATACACACACACACACACACACACGCGCGTAACCAGGCTATAGAAGACATAATGCTATGTAGCAGGTACCTGTGTGTGGGATACACACACACACACACACACACACACACACGCGTAACCAGGCTATAGAAGATATAATGCTATGTAGCAGGTTCCTGTGTGTGGGACACACACACACACACACACACACACACGCAAGCTTTCCCCCCGGCCTCAGGATACATACCTACGCAAACCCACTCCTCAGCTCGATTCCATCCCTGCATTCCATCTCGGAGACTGTATTAGGTGGAGGCTACACACGAGCAGCCCCCAGCTCTGCATTTGGCCTGTAGATGTTTGCTCTCAGTGTGCTTAAAAGGAGGCTTTTGCTGGGCCGTGTGGCTCAGTGGTTGAATGTCAACCCACGTACCAAAAGGTCCCCGGTTCGATTGCCAGTCAGGGCTCATTGCTCGGGTTTCTGGGCTTGATGCCCAGCAGAGAGCACGCAGGAGGCAGACAATTGTGTTGATGCATCGCTGCTTCTCTCTCCCCCTCTCCCTTCCTCTCTCTCTCAACCCGGTAACATTTCTTTACTTTTTAAAGATTTCTATAAGGGAATTGCCCATAATCCAGCTTTCTAAATTTCCCCACTTGGCTCTCACTGTGGCTCAAATCTCAAGGCAGACACCTACCAGGGACCCATGGCGGCTCTTTAACCAGCAAAACATTGACTTGTTGGCAGACCTCTCTCTTCCTAAAGCATTACCGCGCAAAGGCTCTCACTGCTCAGCGGGAATAACGCAGGCTGGCCGAGGAACGCAGGAACCAAGCGATGTCCTCACCCACACATTGCAGCAGCTTCTGGGTCTCGGATGCTCTTCCAGTGGCGCAGGTGTGTGTGTGTGTGTGTGTGTGTGTGTGTGTGTATGTGTGACTCCACCACGCTGCTTTTGACTTCATTGTCATCTCTCCATTCTGGCAGCCGTATACCTCTGAGCATAACTATTACTTATATTAGAACAACAGCAAAAAACATTAAAATGCTGTAAAACTACTTAATCATATCTTCAATAGTTTTCCTACTGAGTCAGTGATTTTTCTGCAACTTTAAGATCTTGCTTGCAGAAACATAAAAGCACTCTAAACCAAATGTTTTGAGGCCGTTATGAGACAAATTAAAAAATACACACACACACACACCTTTTTTGTTAACTCACTACAGCAGGAGCCAGGGTCCTCACTGGCCCTGTGTGTCCGCATTCTCATTTAACCCTCACAATTTTAGGAGGTGGGGATCATTTCCCTTTCCTATACCACCAGGAAACTAAGGCTTAAAAGATAGTGTATGCCTGACGATGTAAAAGCGAAAGGGTTTGGAATCTGGGCATTCTAATTCCAGAGTCCAAACTGATGCATTACACCCTGATGTCCGACAAAATTTCAACTAATGTTAGTCTAGCAAATTCCTCAATTACCAAGTAGAATACAGGGCAACTTCATTTGGCTTAAGATACTGGTAAATAAGTAGGAAAAAAATCTTCTATTACTGTAATGTAAAAGTGAGAAATTGTCTACAGAATTTGGAGGTAGTAAAGTTCAACTAAATTTTTAAGCTTGTATAATCTACTAGAGGCCTGGTGCACAAAATTCATGCACTGGGGGTGAGGGGAGGGGGGTGTCCCCTCAGCCCGGCCTGCACCCTCACAGTCCGGGAGCCCTGGGCCTTAGCCTTCAGTCCAACATCCTTAGTGCTGCTGTGGGAGGCGGGAGAGGCTCCCGCCACCACCACTGTGCTTGCCAGCCATGGGCCTGGCTTCTGGCTGAGCTGCACATCCCCTGCGGGAGAACACTGACCACCAGGGGGCAGCTCCTGCGTTGTCTGTCCCTTGGTGGTCAGTGCATGTCATAGAGATGTCAATTTGCATATATAGGCTAATATATACACATATATGCATACACACACACACACACACACACACACATATATATACATGACTCAAGGCCTGATGCACGAAATTCATGCAAGAGTGGCCTTACGTCCCCACCCTGGCTGCCGGCACTTGTTTCACTCTGGCGCCCGGGACCCAGGCTTCCCTCGCAGCCTGGCTTTGTCTGGAAGGTCGTCCAGGACATCCCATCTAATTAGCGTATTATGCTTTTATTATACTGTAGCTGTTAGGTTCTTAGCATCAAGTATCCCCTCAGACCCAACATTCTGTGGGCAGTCAGGATGTTCCTCCTCCTTTATCGGTAACTTCAGGGCCTAGAGGGTCATTTGCCCATACTCCTCAGGGCCCACCCTAGGCCTGCCTCTCCCCTAGGGCGCACCGGATGCCACAACTCTATTCCCTCTCACCCGTTATCATAAGTGAATTTGCTGGAAGTCAGGGCACCAGCTCCCCCTTGGGTGTCAGTTGGGTCCTCATAAGTACGGTAGACTGAATACTGCTCCTAGGGGTTTCTCTGCCCTCCCCTCTAAACCTGGGAAACCAGCCATGAGGGCAAGAATACCATGCTTACGTTACTTAGAGAGTGGAGGATGTATTATTGACTTCCTTTATAGAATCTTAATTTCATCACTACAAAGTGGGGCAAGTCAACCATTTCAGAAGGGTTGATTTCAGCTCAAATAAGAGCCAAAGTAACATGAAAACTGAGGCTAAACAATGTGTACAATGAAAATTCCTTTTCCCGCCGGGACCGGTTTGGCTCAATGGATAGAGCGTCGGCTTGGGGACTGAAGGACCCGGGTTCGATTCCGGTCAAGGGCATGTACCTTGGTTGCGGGCATATCCCCAGTAGGGGGTGTGCAAGAGGCAGCTGATCGATGACTCTCTCTCATCGATGTTTCTGGCTCTCTATCTCTCTCCCTTCCTCTCTGTACAAAATCAATGAAATATATTTAAAAAAAAAAAAAAAAGAAAAAGAAAATTCCTTTTCCCTTTTAGTCTTATGTAATCTCCATTTTGGATGCTATCAAATTATGTGTGGTTTTTATTTTAAATAGCTATAGCAGGGACAGGAAAAGGGAAATAGTACTAGCATTAGTTGCGAATTAGGTTCTAGGCATCTTTATATACTTCTCAATTCTTAAGATCAATGAGGATTTAGAGCTAGTACTACCCCAGGGTAAAGCACTGAACTTTGATGAGTTCACAAACCCAAAGTGTATAAACACGCTATGTAATTAGACAGAAATCCTGAAATTGATCAAAAGAAGGGATCGATACCATCAAAGGATCAGTGGCTCCAGACTGGTGGCCATGCAATAAAAATATTTTTTGTTTTCCTTTAGTCAGAGTAAACTTGAACGGGCAATCTGAATTAAACTGAGGTACAAAGGGGTATTAATCTAGAGAAAAACACAAGACCAGATTTATTTCATACAATGTTATTCACACATTTTTCATTTTCTAATTTATACATAATATACAAAGAAGTGAAGATAACATTATTTCATATGAACCAATAAGAGCCAGGACTTAAGACAAACTGGTCCAGAAACAATCCATGTTGAAAGGAGACACTCAAGAGTGAAGCCTAAGTGGCTCTGCCAGTTAAGATCCTTTATTGTGAAATGCCATTTTCAGATTTTCCCAAAACTCCAAGCCAACTTTTATCAAAAGTGAAATCACAGGTGGGCACCCAACATGGCAGACCGTACATGTCTACAATGACATTTCCTTTTCTAGAATAGGCCCGAAGTACTGGGTCGATTAGGTTGTCAAGACACAGGGGACCAGCAGGGCCCCGGGAGAGGGCTGCCTCCCAGTGTGCCAACAGAGGCTGCGGATAAAGGGAAATCAGGAATCCAACTGTGCAAATCCAAGAAAGTCACTACCAATCTTCAACAAGGACAACTGGATCCTGAAACCATGGGCTGACTTGATACTGAGAACAAAAACTGGACGTGGGGACAAGACACCAAGGCTGGCAAAACCAAGGCGGGAAGGTGGGAGAGCAGCTTTGCGGGGCAAGCGCTGCCACTGTGACTGGGACATGATGAACCAGTGTGACTCTGACAAGTGGTTGGATATAATGGCCTTAGCATGGAATGTTGGGTTAAAAAAACCAGAGCAACTCAAATAAAATATGAAAAAGTATGCCTGGCACCCCAAACTTCATGCCATTATTTTTAGGTTCATGATACGAGCAGCTAAGTGATAAAAACCTTTATATTCAATATTGTGCTCAGAAGATTGCTTTTCTTCTGCAGACTTCCTAGTAAAAATCCCTTAATGTTCAATCTAAAGAGATAGCATGGTTCATTAGTTTTCAGCACTAAACATAAGTGGGTCAACGTAAATGTTTTATACAAAATACTGACTTCAACAAAATACAAAGCACTTTCTTTATCTTTCAGAAACTGAATATACAAAGCAAGTTTTTTTCCAAAATATTTTCATAGGCAAAGGATTAAAAACGATTTTAATTATACACATATGGTCACAATTTTGCCTTAAAAAGATTGTTGGGAAATGTACATAAGGCCGCTTGTAAATGTACATCGTGTTACTGTTATGTCTTATGTCCAGAGAAAAAAACGTTATCATACAGATTTGCTCTTACTTGGGAGTAGGCTATCCAAAAATACAGTACTCTTCTGTACAAAGAAAAAAGTCACATCACATTTAATCGATGGAAAAAGCATTGGCCTCCATGTTAACCAAATATCTCAGTCCAATACTTTCTTTATGCACAATACCCTGACTTCTTGAAAGGGATCCAAATCCTAGCATGTCTATATTAACTATGTTATAAAACAAAATGTTTCTCATCATAATAAAAAGAAAGTTGGTTCATACTTCTGAAATCATATAAAGATAAAAAATTTTTAAAAAACCACTCTTGATTTGGAGAAATAAATTTACATTATACAACACTATATGCCAGGTCAGAGAGGGCAGGGACGTAAATGTACACTAAAATGCAAATGTTTCCCAAAGAGATAAAACAAATTCCATTTACAGCATGATGGTTTACAAATGTACACCTGTACAACCAAGGAAAGCGTTACTACTAAATTAGCAAGGCTTCTGTAATAAACATTGAAACAAGATTTGCTTTTCCAAATTGAAACTTACCATTTATCACTACACACACAATGCATATATTTATAGGAAGCAAAAAAGGCTATCTGAATATGTAATCATGCTTAAATGTTGAGCTATCAAACTCACTTTTCAGTGGCCCCCTTTTCACCTCTATCTGGTTCCTACTTTCTGAAATCTACTATGAAAAAGCAAAATAAAGCTCAACACTTCCTCAACATGTCCTTGTAATTCTATAAGCAAAACAATATACAAATTTCCACTCTTTTTCATTGCAAACCAAACCGAAAAGTTAAAATGGGACTTAACTTTCTGTTTAGTGCACTTAACTGGATGGAAGTGTCACCATGATTTTTTTTTTTCCTATCTCTTACAACAATTACATATGTTAAGTATATACAATACTTCTGTACATTGCCAGAGACATTTTAGGGCAGTATTTGATTAAAACCACATCCACTGTAAATAATGTTGTTGTTTTCATCTCAAATCATTTAATTCTTATCTTACTTGCTGAATTTTATTTGCATGATTGATTGTGAATTACCAAAATACAACTTAACTTTTTAAAAATATGAATAATATTTATGTAGTTGATTGTTAATCTGTTATAAAAGGCTTCACACAAAAGACAAAGAAAAAAAAAGACTATATTTCTATATACATCTCTATAAACCTGTTGTGCTATGGGGTCCACAGACCTACCAGACTGCAAGCCAGTTTATTAAAAGAATACTGTACTTTTTCCTTTAAAAACTATTTTTGTGGCTTTACAAGGTAAAAATTTACAAAATATGTGACAGCTTTTTTTGATACAGTTACATCATATACAGGCATTCTGTGCTTTGCCAGCAATCCAATCTGATAGGTCTCCACTCAGGGTGAAATATCGTTTATAATTCACCACTCCCACCCCCCAAATATACACAAGAACCTTAAAAAATTTACAAATGGATGAATAAAGTCAATAAATAGTTTTGCTTTAAAAAAAATTTTGAAGATTCATAGTTGAGTTGTGTTTTGATAATTCACAAAAGAAACGTTCTTTTCACGTGGTTATGGTTACATTATCTTCTTTCTCTTTTTTGTTTATAGCATTCCATTTGGTGGTCCTCCAATAGGCCCTAGATCTGGACTATTTTTCAAATAGTATTTTTCCAGCTTGGCCAGTATATGCTTCCCGTATGTGTATTTGCGCAAAGTAGTAACGTGAGGTCGAATCTGAAAAACAAATGCTCTGCTTAGGATATGTTCTTTTAGTTTCTGATTTCTTAAAAAAGTGCCCCATATCTGAGTAATTTAGAAGAAGAATTGGGATTTTCAAAGAATAGCAGAGGGGCTCTCAGCACAGCAGGAGAGTATCCCTAGTGAGCTACCAGTCTAGAAAGGCAGGATCTTGTAACTTGAGACAGCTGGACAAAAATTCAATACAAAATAAAGCAGAAAACATAAACAAGTGGTCAGATGTGGCTAATACATTTAAGATGTCCAATATCTTACTAATATGTTTGAAAATATAAATGAAAGAAATCATAACATTATCTTCCTATTTAGATCGGCAAGAACTTTATAAATAATTGGTAGTTATGATAATATAAAACAGGTACCCTTTTCATATACTGACTAAATAGATGTGTAAACTGAGAGCAACTTGGCAGTACCTATTAAAATGAAGTAAAATGTTTACATAGCTCTACCTGCAATTCCACTCTAAATATTTTCCTTACAAAAGCATTTATGCAAAGACATTCATATAAAGCACTGCTGATTACAGTTAAATATTAGAAATTGCCCAAATAGCTTTGACCTATGAACCAGATCACTGTTCAATTCCCAGTCAGGCACATGCCGACTGGGTCATGAAGGGGGCAGCCGATCAATGATTTTCTTTCATCAATGATATTTCTCTCTCTCTCTCTTTCTGAAACCAATAAAAATATATTTATAAAATAGCAGAAAATTTAATACATCAGCTGAAAAATTTAAAAAATCAAAAGGCCAAAAATACTTTTATGATCACACAGGATCATTTTCTCTTTAATATAAGGAGGAATCCAAAGAGGTTATGTATGTTATTCCATTTTTAAAATGACTAAATTTAGAAAAAGATCAAAAGTTTTTTGTTTGTTTTTAAATATATTTTATTGATTTTTTTACAGAGAGGGAGAGGAATAGAGAGCTAGAAACATTGACCAGTTGCCTCCTGCACATTCCCCACTGGGGATGTGCCTGCAACCAAGGTACATGCCCTTGACCGGAATCAAACCTGGGACCTCTCAGTCCACAGGCCGATGCTCTATCCACTGAGCAATACTGGTTTCGGCAAGATCAAGAGTTTTTAAATATTATTTCCTCCTGTATTCTTTTTAATAGATTTTTCTATGGAACTTAATGATGTCTTTACAAAATTATTAGATTCCAGGAAGATAGAAAAAAACCACCTGTTTAAACAAACATAAACTCTGTCTCTGGAAAATGTATTATGTTATTGAGAAAATCTAATTAGATTTTTAAAATAGCATGTTCCTCCCATGTAAAATGGCAAATCAAGTATGCCAAAATAAGATGGGGAAGAGAAGAACAATGCTAAAGGTAGATAAATAGATAAGAAGTGAATTTGATTTTATTGAACACATCACCTTAAGAATTTAATAAAGGGTACACTATACTAACGTAAAATCAGGGTATCATTTTACCTTTCACCACCACCCTAGTGATAACATATACTAACATGATTATCTTTCTCTGAGCAGGTTCAGCCATATCAATCATCTTCTGAATCACATAATTGGCATACTGGTCCTTCATCATGGTGTATAAGGCACTGTGAGGACCATCATTCTGGCAGCAAACTTCATCAATCAGGCCTGGTTTCTCGAAATTTGTGCACAGGGGGTGGGGGTGGGGGTGGGGAGGTTTCCCTCAGCCCAGCCTGCACCTTCTCCAATCAGATACCTCTCTTGCAATCAGGGACCACTAGTTCCTAATTGCCCTTCCCTATCAGCCTGATCTCACCCCCAACTGCCCTGCCTCAGCCCCCACCACCATGGCTTTGTCTGGAAGGAATTCCGACATCCGGAAGATGGTCTGTGGACCCGGTCTAATTAGATATTACCCTATCATTGGTATAGATTATATAGAATAGGATTGCTCAATGGGGAGGGAGGGGGCAGGAAGGCCTTTTTCAGCAGGAGATGTTCTTGGCAGACAAAAATACATAATCCCTATATATGGACTGAGAACCAGCTATGTGCACTACACTGCCAAACTGGTCATTAAAAAATTAAACCATTTTCTTACACCTTACACCAAACTGCTGTGGCCCTTAAAATCCCACCTTCGCAGTTCACCCAGATTTGGTTCTGACTGGTCGGTTTCTGTGCCAGTCAGCGTCTTTGGGTCTATCTCCAGGCCTGATCAGAGAGGAAGGGCTGATCTGCAGCCCTCCTGGAGGCCAGAGAGAAAAAGAAATGTGGCTGCTGGCCAGGCCCAGAGAGAAAGAGAGAGGCAAGGGCTGATCAACAGCAGCCACAGAGGCTAGGGTTCAGACCCTGCTTCTCTCTCCAGGTCTCTCTCTGGGCCTGATCTGCAGCCTCCTGGGCAGACAGTGCTGGGTTATCACGGCAACCCAGGACTGACTGTAGGACAGACTTCTGGTCTGTAGAGCCTTTGGTCGTCATGGACTCTGGGTTTTTATATATTAAGATAAGGAAATTTAAAACCTAGGGAAATTAGATGCATAGCCTAAAGCCACATAAATTGAATCAACCGTTTTCAATGCTATTAAATGTATTACCTTGTGCATGATTATCTTTCTCTGAGCAGGTTCAGCCATATCAATCATCTTCTGAATCACATAATTGGCATACTGGTCCTTCATCATGGTGTATAAGGCACTGTGAGGACCGTCATTCTGGCAGCAAACTTCATCAATCAGTAAAGCTCTCTCAGCACGGGAGGCATGAGTAACACACTTTTCTACTACATTGCTGAAAATTAAAGCACATACACAAAAAACTATATTGTTACTCTTTCCTTTTAGCAAAATTTCCTTGACTTTTGAAGAATTTGCTCAATACACTGGAAGACAGAAGAATCAAGATGGAAATCTTTTATAATTCTCTTACAATTACTTTTTAAAAAACATATATATATTATTGATTTTTTTACAGAGAGGAAGGGAGAGGCATAGAGAGCTAGAAACATCGATGAGAGAGAAACATCGACTAGCTGCCCCCTGCACACATCCCCACTGGGGATGTGCCAGCAACCAAGGCACATACCCGACTGGAATTGAACCTGAGACCGTTCAGTCCGCGGGCCGACGCTCTATCCACTGAGTCAAACCGGTTTCAGCTCTTACAATTAATTTTAAAACAAACTGATATCATAGGACACATATTGGACTTTCCACAAGTTTAATTATGGGCCTCTTAAAATCATAATTAAATTGTAATTAACGTAATTTTAAAATGGGGAACTAGGTTATTAATAAGGTTTCACAAACATGTATAAATAAATTTGCATTTACTCAGAGGTCTTGGGGACATAATTTTCTAACTACAGATTTCAAAAATAGTATATGTGGGCAAACTAATTTGTCATGTTGATTCTTTAAGAATAAAAGCAATGTTCTACATGTGCTTTTTGGCTCTACTAAAGATTATATTTCAATGCTACGTTCTATATGCATTTCTGTGCTTACTAATAACAGCCAAAGAGTTGAAAGAACAGATCTTTAGAACTAGAAAATAATGCAATACCTGGCAAATTTGTGTTGACTCAGGGCTAAGACCTTTCCTCTGATTTCGGAAACAATTTTGCTCTTGTCTTCAGGTCGACCATGTTCCAGTACGTGTTGAATAACATAATTGCCATACTGATCCTAAGTAAAGACATTTAAAAATTATTTTCTTTAAGTCATTCCTTGAGAATGATTATTCTTTAAAAAAATATTAAGCATTTTTCTAAAAAAACAAAACAAAACATAGCAGTATGTAGTCAGAATACACTAGCTTTTGTCTCAGTGTGTCTACAGTGTATTAACTTAGGAAGTTATTAAATAACCATATTATATATATATAAACATTTCATACTATGAGGGAGCTTACCTGGACCAACTGCTCCGTGTGTTGGTGGAGTTCTTCTAAGATAGGCAAGGTCTGTTCTGCAGTGCAGTGCTCTAGGATGCGCTGGATTACTCTGCACCCGTAAGGATGAGTTGAAAGTACAAACACCTTAAAAAAAAATGGGAAGAATTAAAATTTCCATTCTCTGACCCGATGAATTAATTTAAATAAAATGGTGGGGAATTCACATTTAGTACATCATCAAATGTGTTGATATTTCCCCATTGTAACACATTCACAATTTAAAAATTATGTGACTTTCAAATTACATTAATCCATGGGGGGCTCAATTTAAGTGTTAATAGATATTTTGATTAAAAGGAACCTAAACAGAAGATGAAAAACATGTAATAATGAGAAGAAATGTATTGTGGAATGAGGACAGTGCACACTGTAATTGGAAACTATTAATTACAATGTATTTGTTACTAATTAATATTTGTCTTTTATTATAAAGTTTTAAGTTTTCCTCACTTTTCTCCCAAGAAATTTGGGGAAAAATTGGTGTACAATCCTAACAGAGGTTATTTTAACTTCTTAAAGTAATGTAATTAAACTCATATTTCTATTTCTCAGCTTCAAAACAATGAAGGTATTGACAGAGGCAGAAATTAGTGTACATTCACTATTTTGTCTCCTATTTTTTGTATGAAAGTACTGGGTATTATCTTGTGACTTATGAAAAATGTATTAACACTCAAAATCTAAAATAATGCACCACCACAGAGGCTAACTAGGTAGAAGCAAAAAAAAAAAAAAAAAAAAAAATCTTACTTGTCCCTTGAAAGCGTCAATGATGAACTGTAGTGACTGTGGCTGAACACATTCAATACATTTTTGTACAACATGGTTCCCGTTCTGATCTTTCACACATTTGAGTACATGACCATCTAGCTCCTTTACCATTTCACTCTGAAGAAGAGAAGATGACGTTTAAATAACTGCCTCATCAAACATAACAGGATTACAAATATTGAAACGAGAATAAAAGTATAATCAAAATTTTGTTTGCAATTTTTTTTCATATCCAAGTTTAACCCTCCCCAACAAAGTATAATTTGCAGAAGCCAATTAAGGTGAAAATTACTAAAAATTTTTACCAGATTATAATTTGAATTATACCAACTGAAATATAATCTAGTGAACTGGCCATACTTAAACTACTATCTTTACTGTGTACGTCCTCTATTCATCTTTCTCAGCTGACAACTAATATAACTCATTCAGAACTTTTTCCTCTACTTAGCACTACTCTTCCCTAAAATAATTATTTTAAATGACTGCATGAGTCCAGCAGCATGGCTCAGGGATTGTCATGGCTCAATTCCTGGTTAGAGCACATGCCCAGGTTGTGGGCTGATCCCCAGTAGGGGACATATAGATGATTCTCATCATTGATGTTTTGATCTCTCTCTCTCTCCCTCTCCTTCCCTCTCTGAAATCAATTAAATAATTGATTTTTACAGAGAAAGGGAGAGGAATAGAGTTAGAAACATTGATGAGAGATAAACACCTATCAGCCTCCTGCATACCCCCTACTGGGGATGTGCCCACAACCAAGGTACATGAACTTGACCAGAATCGAATCTGGGGCCCTTTAGTCTGCAGTCTGATGCTCTATCCACTGAACCAAACCATTTAGGGCAATAAAAATATATTTAAAAAAAAAAAAAAAAAAAAAGAATCCAAAAATACTACCATTCATTATTCATTAACTGGCTCATGTAAAGCTTACTCCCAAGAGCTTTATATTTTTAAATATTAAAGAAACTTAAAATAACTTTAAAGTATCTATACCAGCTTGAGCCTACAGAGAAGGTCTAAGGTACTACATTATCAAATTTATTGATATTTCCTCACTGTAACATATATTCAATTAAAAAATTATTTCCATCAGTTATAAAAAAAAAAAATTCGCCGAAACCGGTTTGGCTCAGTGGTAGAGCGTCGATCTGCGGACTGAGAGGTCCCAGGTTCGATTCTGGTCAAGGGCATGTACGTTGGCTGCGGGCACATCCCCAGTGGGGGGTGTGCAGGAGGCAGCTGGTCGATGTTTCTCTGTCATCGGCGTTTCTAGCTCTCTATCTCTCTCCCTTTCTCTCTGTAAAAAAATCAATAAAATATATATTTAAAAAAAAAAATTCCTGGTATGCGATTTTCAAATTGCAATTAATCCTTTAACTTAAAATATTTAGACTTTTCCATCCAAGAACATGGTATATTTACCATTTAATTTACATGTAATTTTTTTTTTAAAGAATTATAAATCTTGTTAATTATAAATCTTGTTAATTCTTAGGCTACTTTTCCTGTTGAGTGAGATTTACAAAAACTTCATTCTTATAAGTATAACCCAAATAAACATTGGAAATAGTAAAATGTATTCCCAATATGAAAAAAATCAAATAAGCAAGTGATAGCAAAACATCCACTGTATTGCACTCTGCTTATCACACAGTAGGTAATAAGATATCTTCATGAAAGAGATGAAATGATGAAGAAAATAGAGGGCAGAGCAAAAATCTGTTGTATAACTATAAAAATATATTTATTTTTATTGATTTCAGAGAGAAAAGGAGAGAGAAACATCAATGATGAGAGAGAATCACTGATTGGCCATCTTTTGCATGCCCCTCACTGGGGATCAAGCCTGCAACCCAGGCAGGTGCCCTTGACCAGAATGGAACCTGGGATCCTTCAGTCTGCAGGCCAATACTTTATCCACTGAGCCAAACCAGCTAGGGCTGCTGTATAACTTTTAATTAATAATTTACTGTTTAATACAGTTTAAAAAATCTTTTAGTTTAACTGAAAACGCAATATTTCACTCCAAAATTATTGTAAGAAAAAAAAAAAGTAATTTGAAAACTGAAAAAAATACAAAAATTTTGTCTTAACTTACAATTACCTGCTGGTCAGATGAAATAGACTCTAATGCTTTCTGAATAACTCGGCAGCCATACATCTGCAAGGCCAACGGTAGAACATGACCACGAATACGAGTAGCCAAGGCTAATTTTTGATCCAAACTCCCAAACTGACAGAGAGAAAAATAATATTAAAAAGCGATCATGAAGCTACTTTGCTAAACTTAAATAACCCACTGTTTGTAACTTACTGAAATCGACTTTTAAAATATCACATTTGGGTATTATGAAGGGAGGAGACATTGAGGTAGTTAACTAAGATCCAGAGATGCTTGAAATGACAAGTGTATTCCTTTCTTTGGGGTAAAAAATATGTTAACATACACCTTCACTTTTCATTTCAAACCCCCATGTTGACACAAGATGGCCTGCAGAGGAGGGCAGTTGAGGATGACCAGGTCAACAGGAGAGGGCAGTTGGAAGGGACCAGTCCTGCAAGAGAGGGCATTTGGGGGATCGGGGGAGCCAGGCCTGCAGGGGAGGACAGTTGGTGGGGATCAGGCCTGCAGGGTAAGACAGTTGGGGGGGACCAGGCTGGCAGGGGAGCAGTTAGGGGTGATCAGGCTGGCAGGCAGAAATGGTTAGGCGCAATAAGGAAGGCAGGCAGGTGAGCAGTTGGAAGCCAGCAGTCCTGGATTGTGAGAGGGATCCCAGATTGGAGAGGGTGCAGGCTGGGTTGAGGGACAGACTCCCCCACCCCTGTGCATAAATTTCATGCACTGGGCCTCTAAACTTTAATAACGAATCTGAGCCATACAAACTAATTAATTCTCAACTATATTCTGACATAAACTACAACACAGATGTTTAACTATAAACTAATAATCAGGTAAATTATAAACTTGAGGCCTGGCGTATGAATTTGTGCATGGGTGAAGTCTGGCTGGCCCACCCCGATAGATAGGATTGGGCCGGGCCAGCTGGGAGGCAGAACCACAAGTGGTTGGTGAGCGGCCCTGTCCCAGTCAGGGCTGGCCGGGGGAATGGGCCAGCCTTCCCTGCCCCCGTTTGAACTCCGGGTTGAACTCCCAGTCAAACTTCCGGTTGAGGGGACAATTTACATATTAGCCTTTTATTTTATAGGAAGATAATATCTAACAAATCCAAGTAAAGACTTACTCCCAATGCTTTGTATTTTCAGTTATTAATTAGGATAAACATTATACCTTCCATTTTAAGGTAGACCCATACACTTATCTGTTGGACATTTGGGTTGTTTCCACCTTCTGGCTATTTTGTATACTATAATAAACATTTCTTTGGGTATATACAGTGTGGGGCAAAAGTAGGTTTACAGTTGTTTATATGGAAAATATAATAATTAATAATACAAGAAAAACTGTTTTGCCTACTCACAACTATAAACGTATTTTGCCCCATCCTGTATATATCTAGGAGCAAAATTGCTGGGTTGTATAGCAATGTTATGTTTAGTTTTTGAGGAAAAGCCAAACTTCCACAGCAGCCGAACCATTTTACATTTCCAACAATGAATGTAAAAGGATTACAACTTCTTCACATCTCCACTATTTGTTATTTTCCATTTTTAAAATTAGTCATCCTAATAAATGTAAAGTGAAATCTCATTGTGGTTTTAAAATGTTTCCCCAATAAATAAGGACGTTGAGCTTTATACGTATTGGCATTTGTATATCATCTATGAAAAAATGTCTATTCAAGTCCTTTGTTCACTTTTCAATTGAGTTGTCTTTTTTGAACTTTAGTTGTTCTTTAGTGTGTATATAAAATATTTATTTATATAATTTGCAAATATTTCCACCTAAGCTCATATATTTTTATGTAAAAATGACTTTTACCCAACTTCCTGAGCTTTCCTAAGTTTTGAGCATATCCTTACTTAGTTATACAAACATGTATGGGTGCTTACCTCAAAAAACTTTTGTATAACATAGTTGCCAAAAACATCTGTCATTAATTGATATGCTGCTTGTAAAATTTCATTAAAAACCATCTGTCGCTCAGCTGGAGTAGCTCTCTCTAGTTTTTGCTGTATGAACCTACATGGAAAAAAAATTTAAATGCATGACGGTACACTGAAAACAAGATCCTTCAAAATTCGTATGACTGCCAAAACCGGTTTGGCTCAGTGGTAGAGCGTCGGTCTGTGGACTGAAATGTCCCAGGTTCGATTCTGGTCAAGGGCATGTACATTGGTTGCCGGCACATCCCTGGTAGGAGGTGTGCAGGAGGCGGCTGGTCGATGTTTCTCTCTCATCAACATTTCTAGCTCTCTATCTCTCTCCCTTCCTCTCTGTAAAAAAATCAATAAAATATATATTTTTTAAAAAAAATCCGTATGACTTGAGTACTTATACCCCTAATCCACACAAACACAATTCTTTTCAGAAACAGTACTAACACATTTCTACAGTGGACAGCCAAGGTAAGACAAAAAGAAAATAGTTATGAAGCATTTCTTTTTACAACACCTTTAATTTAAAATTACTAGTTAGGCAAAAAATAAGAATGTAAAGATATTTAAGTTAGTTCCAGTTGAATTATAATAAAAAAAATCACAAACATTTTACTGGTTATTCATGTATTTTCAGATATGCATACAATAGTATTAAATATCTTTTTAGAACAGAACAAAAGAACCCTTAGAAATAAAGCTCATCCAACGCAACTGAATCCCTTATAAGCTAGCCCTTGTGAATGACACAAGGTTCATTTGCTATTCTTAAGGAACTTGCAACTAGAGAGGGAGATAAAATTTATATTTATATTGATTAGCTATCTAATCAATAACTATATTTTTAAAATTTCAGTTTTAGTGCTCTCTTCAGCAGCACATATACTAAAAATTTCAGTTTTATCTTAAAACTATAAAAAAAGCAAACATCTCAAATTTGATAAATGTATTAGAATTCTATTACCATTCTCCTTTCTGTGCTGTATTTTGAGAACACGACCTCAAGCCTAGCTGGTTTGGCTCAGTGGATAGATTGAAGGGTCCTGGGTTCAGTTCTGGTCAAGGGTATGTACCTCAGTTGCGGCTCCTCCCCGGCCGGGCCCTGGTCACAACTACCTCACGCATTACAGTATATACATATAATGTGCAAAGGCACTGCCTTGGCAGCTGTATTAGCTGGTTGGAGCACTGTTCTGTACACTAAAAGGTTAGGGTTTGATTCAGAGTCAGGGCACACACCCATGTTACAGGTTTGATGCTCAGTTGGGGAGTGTGAGGGAGTCAACTGATCGATATTCCACTCTCACACTGATGTTTCCCCCACCCCCGCCTTCCTCTACCTCTAAAATCAGTTTTAAAAAAGCATGTCTTTGGGAGAGAATTAAAAAATAAAATGTACAAAGGCACCAAATATTTCTATAACAAAAGTGAATGTTTCAATTTAGGCTAAGTGACATTGAATATCTATAATAATATGCTAATTGGACCAGACATTCTTCCAGACAAAGCCGGGGCTGCGAGGGAAGCCCGTGCCTGCAGCCAGGGGAAGGAAGGCCTACTCTTGCACAAATTTCATGCATTGGGCCTCTAGTAAATCTATAAAGGAACACAAAAGCATTTAACTGGTTTTTAACTTTTTTTTTTTTTTTTTTTAAGCTATATATACATCAGGGATGCTTCAAATCCACAAATGAAATAAAAATTTTTTTAAAAATATATTTTAATGATTTCAGAGAGAAAGGGCGAAGGAGAAACATCAATGATGAGAGAGAATCAATGATCAGCTGCCTCCTGCACACCCCAGACTGAGGACCAAGCCTGCAATCTAGGCACATGCCCCAACCTGGAATCAAACTGTGACCTCCTAGTTCCCATGCCTGGCTGGGCAGAATTCAAAATATTTTTAAGAAAATTTAAAGATGTTAAATGATTTAGTCAATGTAATAAAAATAACCCAATAAAAAGGCACTACTTACTATATTTAAGTATTAAAAATTCTCATAAAAGAAAATTGGAAACTTAAAAATCTAAACCTGTACTTTTACTATTTATCCTAATATAAAAGATAAAAATATAATCCATAGTAGGTATTTATTTGTTTAAAAGCTTTCAACTTTTATGCAAATTAAATGATTCTAGTCAAGAAAATTTAGGCTTTTACAAGGTAGCAATTTCTAAGACAAAAATGCCGTGGCTCTGGCTGGTGTGGCTCAGTTGGTTGGAGCGTCGATCAATATACCAGAAGGTTGTGGGTTCAATTCCCAGTCACACCACATACTTGGGTTGTAGGTTTGATTACCAGTCGGGGAATATGCAGGGGCAACCCACCCCTCTCATTCTAAAATAAAAATATATACCCAACAAGATTAAACATTATTTTTAAAATGTAGTGGAAAGTATCAAAAATCATAATCACTTACCTAGAACCATGCTGGTCTTGAGAAAACTCAACTATGTGTCCAATCAAGTCTCTAAGCTGCAGGTTTGGGAAGCGGTTATTTCTGAAATCTTCCAATAATCTACTGCGGCCTGAAGGCATAATATCAGACCTGTTATACCGAAGCCTCGGAGGAGGAAAGAGCTGGCTGCTGGAGCTGAACAGACTGGAAGTGCTAGAAGCACTTCGATACTTTGCTTCTGCTCCGGGGGCTGCAGAGATATAGCGACCACTACCATTTGTCAGTCCTCCTACAACAAAGCAGTTATGGTTAGAAAATAGTTTTGACAAAGTCATTCCTCAAATAAAGTTATTTAAACTAAAAATTCAGTCAGTAGGTAAATTTTTCACCCAACTAATTCCTTTACATTTTAACAAAGAAATAAAAATGGGAGAAAAATCTCACACATTTACTTAATGTGTGTGCTGTGAGATATGGGAAAAAGAAACTAGAAAACATGAGGAAAAACTGTATTTGTTCTTGGCAGTTTACTGTATAATTATAACATCTAATATCACACAAAACCTGCATTTGTTCTTGGAAGCATGGTTTAAAACATAATTATAACAACTAATGTCATACATACTAATATCAATAACAGAATACTGAAACTACCAATAAAACTTTCAGTTACATTAACAAGCAAGTTACAAATAGGCAACTCAGGTTTGAAGCCACTGAAAAGGAGTTTGACTAAAATTTATTTGGAGTATTAAAGGAACACTAGAGGCTAGTCTGTATTATACTTAACAGTGCATTAAGAAGTGTATACTTCTGTGTAAAAAAAATCATTTCTTAGTTAACACACTGATTAGTTTTTGTAAGTTAAAAAAACCACCACAATATTAGACAATAAATTCAAATGTCACACTATTTTAAAATAATGTTTAATACTCTCTCTATAAGTACTGTCTTATAAGAAATCATAGTAATACATAACATTTATTATTCCTAGAGCTCTAATACTGATCTTTAAGACAATGAATAAAAATCCTCTTTAACTTATATATCATTCTAAATAAGAACAATAAATGGCAGTCTATAGAAACAAAAATAAATATAAGCAGAAAATTGTCCTTAATACATATAACCATTTTAAAAGTACTTGACAGTGTCCTTTTAAAAAAGAAAATGTATAGAAAATTGCTAAATGCAGATTCAGGTCATATTAACAAAAATCCTCCATCAGCTTTATGCTATTGTATACCAACTATATGTAGAACAGAGCTGTATATACAACCAGGCCACAGGGTAAAGATGATAACAAGGACACACTGTCGGTGCAAAGGTATAGAGGCCTAGGCCAAAAGAGTTAAAGGACAAGGAGCAGTAAAAACATTACAATCCTGGAGTGAACTGCTTTACTTTCAGTCCCCAGCTTTATTCTTCTTCATTGAATTTCCCTTCATCCACCCCAGCTTTCTTCTTCTTCATTGAATTTCCCTTCATCCACCCCAGCTTTCTTCTTCTTCATTGAATTTCCCTTCATCCATATTCACTCGAACCCTCAGCCCCCTCTCTAATATAAATTCCATAAAATTACATCCACTCCCATGCTGGAAACCTGGTGTCTAACATATGTCTGTTAAGTATACAATAAATATTCATGAGTATTTTATGTATTATCAACTGCCTAAGGGCCAGTTCTATTTCTTTCTTTAAAAGTGTGTAACTTAACAAGTCATTTTATATACCAAAACCACTAACATCAAATTCTCATGTTCATTCCAGTTATATCTAAAAGGTGAAAGAATTCAGTGTCTTAATACTTGTCTCAATTTCCTATTAACTCTTCTGGTCCACTATTATTATTTCTATTTATATAGTATCATTAACTGTTCACAACAATGATCACTAGCCCATTCAAGTCCCTTAACAATTCTTTAACCTCTCTGCGGGATAGAGGTGCTATGATTAGCATTCCAATTTCTTTTTACAATTATATTTTCCCACTCAAAGGGCCTCTTTGATGGTGTCAATTACACTAAAACTATGGCATCCTGCGAGAGTACATCCTATTTATTTATTTATTTATTTATTCATTCATTCATTTATTTCAGAGAGGAAGGAGAGATAGAAACATCAATGATGAGAGAGAATCACTGACTGGCTGCCTTCTGCACAGCCCCTACTGGGGATTGAGCTGCAACCGGGCATGTGATCTTGATGGAATTGAACCCGGGATCCTTCAGTTCACAGGCTGATGCTCTATTCGCTGAGCCAAACCGAGTAGGGCCATCCTCTATTCTTTAGTCCAGTTTTCACATCATTATTCCAAATCTATTTCTTACACAAATTTCCTAGTACTGCCCTAATTGTTCACTGCCTCCCCTCTTATGACTATTTCTGTATTTTTGCTTATTACCTCAAACATAAAGACTATTACTCCAGAAATTACCATGGCAGCCTTATTTGGTATCTCCTGAGTAGTCCTAGAAACATGCAACAGAAATTTCTCCCATGTCTAGATATTCTTTAATTACATTCTATCAGCAACTAACACCACACTACTCATGCTCTCTGACAGCTTAAAATGTCTAATGTTGTTAAACTGCCTTGAGTTTAAAATATCTCGGAATTTTGCCTGGCTGGTGTGACTCAGTGGTTGAATGCCAACTGATGAACTAGAATAGTGGCAGGCAAACTCATTAGTCAACAGAGCCAAATATCAACAGTACGATTGAAATTTCTTTTGAGAGCCAAAATTTTTAAACTTAAACTTCTTCTAATGCCACTTCTTCAAAATAGACTCGCCCAGGCTATGGTATTTTGTGGAAGAGCCACACTCAAGGGGCCAAAGAGCTGCATGTGGCTCACGAGCCGCAGTTTGCTGACCACAGAACTAGGAGACCACAACTTGATTCCTGATGAGGGCATATACCCCAGTTGTGGGCTCGATTCCCAGTATGGGGTGTGCAAGGAGGCAGCTGATAGATGATTCTCATCATTGAGATTTCTCTCTCCCTTCCTCTCTGAAATCAATACAAATATATTACAATTTTTTTAAAAAAAATCTTGAAAATTTCACTACTAGAAGACTAATTAGTATTTTCACTTATAAAACGAACAATTTCACTCAGGGCAGGACACCTTCTTTCCCCTACAAATTAAGAAGCATGTAAAACCTAATTTATAGCCCTGGCCACTGTGGCTCAGTTGGTTGAGCATTCCCATGCACTGAAAGGTCATCAGTTTGATTCCTGGTCAAGGCACATAACCAGGCTGTGGGTTTGATCCACGGTCAGTGTGTGTGCGGGAGGCAACTGATCAATGTTTCTCTCTCTCTCTCTCTCTCTCTCAAATCAATAAAAACTATTTAAAATCCAATTTATAACATACATTACACATTTGGTTTTCAAACACTGAAAACACGTCATCCAAAATCTCCAAGTGATTCTGATGCTGAATCACTGAATCTGATCAAGTATTTTCTAGTCCTAACCCTGTGATTATCTTAACTAAATTAACTGGTGAAAACATTCTGGCACTGAAGCACAAAGTCACATTTAATGTATTAAAGGATAATGAGTAAAATTAATCCTTGTGAACCCAAATTAGAACCAAGATCAGTAACTTTGTGTACAGAAATGAAACAAAGTAGTTCCTCCATATAAGTAATACTTTTAGAATTTCTTCTCAACATATTTCATACTCATCAACAAGTAAACGACTTTTAGACACACCGAAAGATTGAAGCAGTGCTTACACCACCATGAGAACCTGTAGGTAATATTCTGTTGAGGCTGTATATGCTGTTCTGTGGTCTGTCCTTGAGTCACCTGCCTGATTAAACATTCTTACTTCATAAAGTAGGTAATATGTTTGGACTTTAAATGTCTAGACAAGAATTTTACTATAAATCTCAAGAGTAAACTAAAGTAAGAAAGGTATTTAGAAGTCTAGTAATCTTATACACAACTTAAAAAAATAACCATGCCACTTTGAGATAAACAGTCTGAGAGGCTGATTAGAATGTTGTTATTTATACACTTGGCAAAGTTGTTCAGTTCATTATAGAATAACAGAAAAAGCAAGGAAAGTAATAGGAATCAGAACTGTGTTCTAGCTTTAGTTCTGTCATTTACTGTCGCTTGGGCTCATGTGACCTATTGTTTTATCATCTTTACTGGGCATATCACTCAGCCAGTCTATGTTAATAATTAGGATGAAATGAAATAATGAGCATGAAGGTACTTTAGAAAACTATCAAGTGCTATTCAGTTATAGAGAACTTACTATTTAATGATCATGGTACTTCTAATGAAAGCTTGAAAAAAAAATCAGTTTTCTGCTTTAAGGACTATATATGAAACTCAGAAAAACCGCACACAGCTTTGCAATCAATTTGAACACACTTGTTTTAATTCTTAGACATTTCATTCTAGAGAAGTAGACTATCCTGCCAAATGTCAGCAGTTTTATTAACACATGTAACTACTATTAATAGGAAAAATGATCTTAAAAGTTAATATTATCCCTGTGTACACACTTAATAAAAATTTTTGCTGTGATTAGGAGGGAAGATAGGTTATAAAATTTTCTAATCCTTAGAAAAGTGATTACTAAGTACATGTTAATGAATTTTCAGAACCAATAGCCACCTTTCGATAACAAATTTCACTAAATACAAAGCTTGTGTTACCTGTTTTAGTGTACTTTTCTTGGAAGGCAGCTATGCTCACCACTATACCACCAACGCCTTTAGTGTACTTTTCTTATAACACACACACACAAGCCCTAGCCAGTTTGGTTCAGGGGATAGAGCGTAGGGCTGTGAACTGAAAGGTCCCGGGTTCAATTCCAACCAAGGGCACCCGCCTGGGTTGCAGGCTCGATCCCCAGTAGGGGTCTTGCAGGAGGCAGCCAATCAATGATTCTCTCTCGTCATTGGTGTTTCTATCTCTCCCTCTCCCTTCCTCTCTAAATAAAAGCATTTTAAAAAAACAAACCAACAAAAACAAGCCAGTTCAAAAATGAAAAGGCACAAGGGAAAATATTCATTAGTTTGTCATGTCCTAAATTAAATACATATACAGAATACTGCTTTTACCTAAGAATTTCTGTATCAATCTAGTTACTATGAGCATAAAAAGATTGGAGTAAATAAGGAAACACTAACATATTTTAAAAGTTTTTTGAAAGAAGGAAAGAGAGGAAACACAAGAAAGGAATAAACTATTCAACTAGTTCTAGTAGAAGAATAAAATAATAGTGGAAATCTTTAATGTTCTATCACAGGTAGTGAAGTATCTTGAAATAAGATGCTGACTTCTATCAGAGAGGATGATTGTAGGTAACAGCTGCAGGTTGAAGACTTTTCCCTATCACTACAGATCAATACATGAGAAAATAGTTCATGTATTATTCAACACTGAACCTGATGCTCAGAACTGACACTGACTGCTCTTTGCATTTCAAAATAAAAACCATTAAAGTTCTCTTTCCTTGTTCTTTCCACATGTTTCTCTGATCCAGCAGTAACTTAAATGCTGCCTGTAGAGCTTAAGTCAACAGGAGAGCCAATCTGAAGGATCTTCAAAATGGCCCCCAAATGGTAAAATTTTGGGATTAAAAAAAAAAGACATAAAATTGATGTATCAGACTGCAATGAACAAAAACATATCAACTAGCATAAAAATCCCCCAAGTCACAGGTACAATAACAACAAAAAACAGTCACCTTTAGATGTTGCTAGGACATAAACTCATCCTCAAAGTTAGAAAATCAAGGGGGAAAAATCAAGCATGGTCGTAACTCATATATGAACTATATATTTCATGGTAACCGCACAACTGATGAGGAAAGGTTCTTCTTATAGAAAAGTTCCAGCTAATAAATGCAGAAGGAGCCACAGAATTAAGACTGTCACCATTTTACAACCGCATAAATACTTAGGTAATGATCAAATGGACAACCTCACAATAGACACCAGACATGTGTCTCCTGCTAAGAGTACAGAATCATATCCTGGCCAAGAAGATAAGCCAACAAACCAATAATCAGACCAAACCCCTAGGCTTAATTCCATTTTACAGGAAACACAGAGAAACAATGTCAATATAGAGGAATATGTTAACCCTATAATTGCTTATTCTATAAGCAAAGTCAAGAATATGGGAAAGTCAACAGGAACAAAGTTTCTTCAACAAATACATGGAAAGAAAAAGACAAAGAGGAAATGGTTCCTATAAAAAGATATATCAAACAAATTTAATGTATGGACTTTATTTGGATCCTGCCTGATTCAAACAATACAATTGGAAAAAGACATTTAAATAATGACATTTAAGAAATTAAAAGTAATGAGAAATTACTAATTTTAAAAGGTATGATAATGACATTGTGTTTATAATTATTTTTTTTAAAAAAGGAATCGCTCTTTGAAATTTCATACAAGAAAATGGAGCTTGGCTGGCATGGCTCAGTGGTTGGGTGCTGACCTATGCCCTGGTTGTGGGCTCGATCCCCATTGGGGGCTTCTGCAGGAGGCAGCCAATCAATGATTATTTCTTGGAAATAAATAAAAATATATATTAAAATGAAACATCTTTCTCGGGAAGCCAGAAGCACTAAATGGTGCCATTAGGCTTTTTCTGTGAATTAAGTAACTAGCATGAGCAAAGAGAGAGCTGGTAAGGAAAAAAAAAAAAAAAAAAAAAGGAAAAAAAGTTAACATGTTTTATCCAATACTTTAAAAATGTAGCTATCAAGATCTATCATTAAATATGATTGTGTGTCTTAAAATCTCAATAACTTGGAACTAATTCCAAACAATTCTAATGAAACTGAGAACTTTATCTCATGATATTATACTCCTAATGTGTGAGCTCAGTAAAATTATTTTTAAAACGAATATGCAAATTCATTTCCATAGGAATTTTATAAATAATCACAGCCCTGATAACTTTATAAAGAAATCCACTTAAAGGACATAAAATTTAAAATAGTTTTTAGATCAGAGAGCATGTGAGTCTTGCATTGTGATTGAATCACAGGAAAGCAAAGGATCAACTATTTCCATGAACACTAAACCAAGAGCAAATTTATGAAATTATTTTCAATCCAGCAGTCTATTCCTTGTTAACAATATTGTCTGCATACTACAATTAAAGCCAGAGGAAACTGGAAAGTAATCTACAGGTAATTCCAATCAGAGGTATACTGAAGTGTCAGATTTCAAGGTGAAGGAGTGTAACTAAGGGTACAAAGTACAAGGATAATGTAGAACTGCTGGCCCAAGTTATGATTTCTCATACTTGACTAGAATGCCTTCCTTATGCATCTATATGGCTGGATTTTTACATTCTAAAATAAACACACCTAGATTGCTACTAATCATAGAGACATCTGAAAAGTAATTTATAACCCAATTTCTAAGCAACCTGTGTAGAACAATTAATGCTATTTATACAGGATCTAAAGCACAACATAAGCAATAACAGTTGACAGGAATCTGACCTGAAACTTACCTATGAAAAAAATGACAGGACATGACATAATTTTAACAAATAAAACATAAAACTACTATGAAAGATCTAGTCTTAGTTATGTTCCATATTTGTGTGTCCACTTCAAAGTTTCATGTTTTACAGAAAGGTGGAGGAAGTAGGTCTGAACAGAAATAATAGAAATCAGGAACTGAGCAGCTCCTGTGACTAAGAAACGATAAATGAAGGAAGGTGTTAAAATAAAAACTGATACATTTACACAAATAATGGTGCAAAGCAGATCAGAGGGTCCCGCCTGAATAAATTCAATATCCCCCATAGAGCAAAGGTCCAGAATTTGGGGGAGAGGACCAGTTTTTAAAAAGGAATCTGGCCCTACCAGGGTGGCTCAGTGGTTGAGTGTTGACTCATGAATTAAGAGGTCACTGGTCTGCCTGCCGGTCAGGGCAAATGCCCGGGTTGTAGGTTCAATCCCTGGTAGGGGCATGCAGGAGGCAGCTGACCAATGTTTCTTTCTAATGAATATTTATATCTCTATCCCTCTCCCTTCCTCTTTTTTCTAAAATCAATAAACACATTTTTTATTTTAAAAATATTTTGCAGAGACATAATCCTAAATGATTATACTACAAAAGATATCTTTGTTACATGGCACTTACTGTACTAATGTGCTTCAGGAAAAAATATCTACACTTACTATGATGAGGGGGAGAGGTCAAACATGTCTGCTTTTAAGGACAGTATTACTTTTAAAATTGGAAGCAGATTTAAGTATTTCCAAGTACATAAAAATCAGAAATAGAACCTCTCACTTTCAGTTGAGGTAATTAGGATTACAAAAACCCAAACTCTAATTTTAATGAAATACTTTTTAGAGGAGACAGGGATTCATATAAAGCCTCAGATATCCAAAAACCTTTCCAAATATACTGTTAACTACTTGGACAAATACTTCCCAGAAAGGTAAAAAGGTAACCACTAATTCAATAATCTTAGGGTGGGGACAATTTTAATATACAGATATAAACAAAGTCCTAAATGCTCCAACTTCAAGGGTACAATAAGCTTAAACCATTTTTTTTCTTAAACAACGTATTTAAAAGAAAAATATATGGACCAAACCCTTAAGTTTCTTTACCTCACAAATTCATATGCCCTTTGGGTAAATGGCCAGGCATTCAAAGGCCAAAGCAAAAACCATTGTACTAAACTAAATTATTTGAAGTTAAATAACTATATGACTAATTGTTTTTCTTCTGGTGTACAAAAATGATAGTGAAAATTGTCTTTATCATGTACAAATAGTTGACTTTTCAGATGATCTAAAACACATACAAATCAAAAGCACAGACAAGAAAAAACACACCACTGTATTTCATAAAAGAAATAAATACAACAGGGGTCTTTACCTTACTGTACATTAGACCCTCACTTTAAATTTTCATGATAATAGATTTTTTTTCAAAAGGCTAATATCTAAAAGCAAAAGCAATTTGGCATGTTTTATCCAACATTAAATATTTTACATATATTATAAACACACACACACACACACACACACACACACAAACACACATGTATACATACAAATAAAAAGGGTTTTGGTTGTTTTTTTTTACCTAAATGCAAACTGGATGAGGATCCATGTGATGAAAGTGATGGCGGTGGCGTAAGTGAATGTCCTGGAGTTTGGCTTGGCAGAGGCATGCCTATTGGACTTGGAGAGGAGGAAAATCCCAGACTATTGTAAAATGGTTGCCCTATGGGTGCTAGGCTGCTACTAGATCTTTTGTACAAGTCAGAGCTAGTAGATAGAGACTCTCTCCTTGTGGCACTACTACTTGCAGAACTGCCAACTGAAGAAGAAATAAAAAAAACCCTAATTACATACAGTGTTAACTGAATAAAACCTATCCCCAACTCTTGCTGGGAAATAACAGAAGTGATCACAATAATTATTTTTAGAAACATTATGGAGAAGATAATTACTGTGATAACTACATATACTAACTTATTAATCATAAAAGGGTATAAATGCACCCCAGTAAAGTCACCAAATATTTAACATAGCAGCCATATGTTCATTATTTCACACATATTTACCACTGACACATATGATTACTGTGCTTTAATACCCTGGTATGATTTATAAACCCTGGAATTGTAAGTAGTCTGCTTTATGATATGCTAGAGAGTCGAATTCCAATAAGGTTAAATTTTGTTAGTGTCCTAATCTCTGGAGCCAGTTCTCAGACTTCAACTCAATGCCAAGAAAAGACTATACAAAATATTACCACATTTCCCTCACCATTCACATTTAATTTGGCTTCTACCTTGTGTTCAAACCATAGTACTTTAAGTGCATATTGGCCCGAATATTAGTCAGCTGTGAAATATAGATGGCAGCTTATTCTCCACTACACATTCTCCTTATCCTTTAACAACTAAGTTACAAAATATATATGAAAAAACTAAACCTTTAGAAAATAGCTTACTATTGTTATTCACACCAAAACATGCTTTCACTTACCCCTCAGGATCTTCCATTCCTGAGATTTTATTACCGGCCCTGTTAGCCCCTTACTCAAGCGAAGACTGATCAGCCTATTTTTCCCCCCTTAGGTAACATATAATTATTTTATATTACGTCCCTTATTGTCCTACATACTGAATTCTTTTTACTTAATTCCGAATTCAACTATTAACCTCTACTTCATTTTTCCTTTTGTGCTCCACAAAAATCATAAAATAGTAGAATCACATCATCATATAGCCGTGCATGCAATGAACAGAAAGCAAGATTTGACCGTTAACATTTATCTGGATTCTTTACCAAGTGTTTGAAAGGGTTGTTCAAAACCCCAATTCTTGTTTCACTTGGTGTAAATATTTTCAAGTATACTTCCACTTATTTCTAAGCACTGTCCTTTTAAACCAAGTGCCTTTTTCACCTAAGGAAATTTCACATTACTTTTCTTATCCTGTCATGTTTTTTAAGAACATGCTCTATATTCGGACCAATATGGTAATTTGCTTCAAGAGAATGTTCAAGTTTATATTTGGAGTTGGTTTTCTAACCTCAAGTCAATTATAAGTAGATTATAAGGGTATAGATTAAAGAGAAAAATTAAGCAGAGGACATGATGGGTACACCAAGTTAAGCTTATAATTTAGACATATAGAAACTTTAATTACGTTGGTTCTTGTCAAATTCAAAATTCTATAAAGAAAAAAACCAGGCTCCCACAGCTATGTTAGGCAAAATATTATAACAATATTCATTCAACCATTTATACCTGCCAGTGCAGTTTCTGAAAAACTGATGTGTTTTATTGAAAATCTTACATCTTAAGATATCATTATAACAGGGAAATATCAGATAACTATATGCATTTTAATAGCAAAAAATGTAAATGCTAATGTAGTAAAAGGCTCTTTTGAGTTGGTTTTGTCAAAATTGTCAATGAATGCTACATTAACTATGCTAATTTAAAAGGACACTGTCAAAGTGGTTTTTATAAGACATGGCTACATTTTAAAGTCCTATTTATTTCAGTAACAATTTAACTGACAAAGACAATAGCTCTCTAATGAGAATAGTAGCACTATCTTTCTCCTGGCAAATAATTAAGTGAACCATAATTTTGACACATGCAATATTTTCCTCCAAAAAGGAAAAGCCAAACCAAACATTTAAAAGTAATTCAGAAATAACTTTAAACATATACAAACTAGCTCCTTTTTACTATATGCTTAAATTATCTGCTAGTGTAATATGAAACAAAGTCTATCCAAAATATCTAAGAAGCTAGACAATAGAATTACTAGTCATTAATCAACTGTGTATATAAAATGTTAAATTACAAACTTTCAATTGTAACAGCACTTTCTAAATAATGGGCATAAAAGGATGATTTAATCACCGTATTACAATGGTTAAACTTCTTGGCCAACTGTTTTATAAATTAGGGTATTAAACAGTTATGCATTAATAATTTCATCATATAAGAGAATGACTGTGTATTGTGTGCATAAATGTGCACATACTGCAATATATTTTAGATTTTATATAGGCTGGAGCTGCCATAATGTGAAATGGCAATGATAGAATTGTAAGCATACATATCGTAGTACTTGAATGAATTTTCACAAAATGTCTGAGGAGGGAGATGGTATATTGTAAAAGCCCTCTGACACAAGATAAAACAGAGGTACCCCGACTGAAAATCAGAATTGGGTAAGCAATGCTTATAAAGGAGGCACGAAGAAGGTAAGTTTTGGGGGAAGAGGCATCTTTAGGGGACATTTGGACATTTGTGGGAAACAAAATGTTCAGGCCAACCATTTCCTGAATGCAGGGGAAAGCTCTTCAAAACTAAGATACAAATGGGAATTTGGAAGAATTACATAAGGGGCCCTACAAATCTATACCGGACTACCAGTGACATATTTTATTCCTTGGGTTACTTAGGGTTTATAATTTATAGTTTAGGAACTAGATATTTCAAATTTTGAAATTTGTTATATTCTCTTTGATTTTCTTGGGCACATTTAAGATTATTTGGGGAAAATGCTTGTCAATTGTGTTAGAAGCAAAAAATTAGTCCTAACAGAGTCCTTGGGCTGGAGATAAGAATACTAAACTCCAAAAGGGATAAAAAACAAAAAATAAAAAAAAGTAGAAAAATTAAATTAAAAGATTAAACGGTCTCCATGTTCACTATGTTTTTCCCTCAGAAGTTATCGTGCCCATTCTTTAGGCAATTTTGTTAGGCAAGGGTAAGTCCTTATTGTATTTCACTATATCAAAAAAAAAAAAAAAAAAAAAAAAGCATTTTGCATCTAGAAGTTTATAGCTGCTATTCAACACCATTCCCCCTATAAATATTTAAAAAAATTTAGAAGACCCTTCCCTAGAAACCTGAAAAGCATATTAATAATGGCTGACACGTTAGTTTTGACATTTTTTCACACCAGAAAAGGATATAACTTAATGGGTGGGAAAACAGGTGAGAAGCAGTTTTAACGATTCTAAGATGTGAGAGAAATGAGGGTAAGCATCTTTCCCCCTAATGCTTCCTAATACACTGGAAATGTTAGAGAATGATGAATACAAGGTGTTGTCAACAGTGGGTCTCTTCTCATTTCACTGTTACAAAATCAGTTTGTAAGGATAAATTATTTAATTTGTGAAGTTATTTAACATTTGAATCTCTTAAGTATTATATATAAAATTAGGCCCTGGGAAAAACACCCTTTCAAACCAACTTTTAGTGATAAAAAGACTAATTATTTAATCTAAAGTAAAGATAAGCACACTGGTAGTTTCTTAGGGACTTCTGTTTAGAACATTTCATTATATTTTATTATTATATATTATATGAAATAAAGAAAACTGTAAGAATCAGTAACATTTAATAAAAATAATAAGTACACAAAGACACCAGAAATTTAAGATGGCAAAAGTATTTACTTCCACAAGCATTATGTACAGAATAGGAAAGAGCTAGTATCTAGCATAATATACAGCTCCAAACAAACCTACCAAAACAAAAATTACAATTCTTAAAACCAGGGGAAAATGTGTTTATTTGAGAAAAGGATGGACTGCTTGAAATGAGTTAAACATTCATAGATGTTTACAGGTTTGCAGGAAGTAGTTTGTCTTCTACAAAAACCAATAAACCAGTATTTTAACCCTGTCCTTTCTACACTACAAGCTATTTATTATTGCTTATTTTAACATAAGAAACATACACATACCGCACATCATCTTAAAAGAAACTTACCTGATGAACCAAATCCACTGAGGGCAGAGCCTATAGCAGCACCCAAAGAACTACTGCTTCCAAAGCCAAGAGATGTACTTCCAGGTTGGCCAGGTCCGTGAGAAAATAAAGAACTGCTCTGGGAGCTGTTCGTCAAAGACGTGCTCCCGTAAAATGAATTAGACTGTAGGTTAGTGCTCGGCTGCTGCTGCTGCTGCTGCTGCTGCTGCTGTGGTGGCTGAGTGCCAATTGGCCGAAAGAGACCATTTGTGCTGCCTGAAAGACTATTTGCAGTTCCTCCAGCTGCCGCTGCTGCCGCTGCAAAGTAAATTGCAGATACTTCTTAACATACTCAGAAAAAAATGTTTCTAATTTTAAAATATCTCAAACATCATCAGAACAAATGTTATTCCTGAAAACGCTAGTTACACTTACCAGCTTGTGCTGCTGCTGAACTAATTAAAACAGGTGTTGGAGCCATTAATCTAACTGGAGCTCCAAGGCCAGTTCTCGCTCCAGGGCCAACCACTAAGGCACCAGTCTGATCATAATAGGCAGTTGGAGCTAGTACTTGATAGCCTAAACAATATTAAAATAAATGTTTAATGAAAACATTTATTGTAGAAAACATGCATAGTTATTTTCCCCTTAATGTTTTTATCAAGTAAAAAACATAGCTATTGTATACTTATTTACATAAAACCCTTAGTTACTATATGAAAAACATATCTGAGAAGGTATTACTAAATGTGTGAAAATGTAGAGCACAGGTTAAGTTTTAAACATTTGTATGCCATAACCGTCTATAGACGGTTAAATTAAACATATCATGGCAGTTAACTGGTTAACAAAAATGTCTTTCATTTGTGGATCACAAAATGATAAAGTATTTTCCTTTATAAGTGTTGATAATAAAAAAATATTCCTATTTAGTCATTTCTGAGAGGAGGATGGTTAAAAAGACTAAGAAAAAAAGGTATAACACAATATAGAAATGTTTATTACACATTAGCTAAGTTCTAAACCAAGTGCCTCAAATAACAGCATTCCCTTAGATTTTCATTTGTAAGCATCTCTTTAAAAACTTAAATCATGATATAAATAGATACCTTAAAATCATAAGGTAACAATCTATTTGCAAAGATTCTCAAGCTAAAATTGGAATAAAAATCATGCAGGCATTAGTCTTTTTCACAGGCCTGAACACAAGGCAGGTGACAATTTGCATTATTCCAAACTATAGGAGAGTGAGGTTTACCTCTTAGCAGTCTTTCTCAGTGGGGATTCCTCATCTGAACCACAGAACAGAAAATAACTATTTTGCCAATTCTCCCAAGGATGATACATAACAAGTATCACTGTAGATGCACAGGAGAGAAGTTAACTACAAATAGTGGATACTTTAAGTCAATAGGGCTTAGTTTACTCCCAGAATTCAAGAGAAAGGCTGCCTCATACAGTAACAGGGACTCAAGCTCAATAGTGAAAAAGTACACTTGAAAAAAGGTACTATCAACCTCCAATATTTTTTAAGTTTAAACACTAAGACAACTACTTTCACGTGTAAAGGTTGTTTATAATTAAATAAAGTAATTTTGACTGTCTTACAATTATAGTTTTATTATAATAAATATAAATTAGGACTAGTCAAAGGAAGAGATGCAAAGGGCAAAAATCTAGGAGGGAACGCAGAGCTTCCAAGCACTTTCCTTGTGAATGAACTCATGAAATGATAAATTTGAGAAGATTATTAGATAACCAACAGAAGAGTTCCAATAGGATGTACAACTCTAACGTTTAGGAAAGTTAAAAATCTGGGTGTTGCCAACATAAAGATAATATTTAAAGCTATAAGACAAGATGAAATCAAGAAAATAAAAAAGTGATCTATGGATTGAGGGTACTTCACATTAAGAAGTTGAAGAGGAGAAACTAGGAAAGAGACTGAGAAGGAATAGCCAGTAAGGAAGAAAAACAATTTAAATAATGTGGTTTCTTGAAGGCCAAATAAAAAAAGAATTTCAATGAAGATTGATTGATCAACAATGTCAAATACTGCTAAAAAGCCATTAGCTGAAAACTGAGCAATGGAATTAGCAACCTGGAAGTCACCTGGTAAGGGACAAAAGCCAAACTGCTAAGTTCAGTAAAGAATGAAACTGAAGACCCACAAACAAGTACAGACAATGCTTTTTGAGGAATTTTGCTGTAAAAAAGGGAGTATTGAGAGTAACTTTTTTCTTAACCAGAAAATGTACTTTACCAGAATATAACTTTTTGTGAAATAAAACACAAAAAAGTCAAAAAAGGTACAGTGTTAATGATTGTAACACAAAAAAGTACAACCACTATCCAAGTCAGGAACTAGAAACTGCCCAGGAACCCACCTCTCCTATGTCCTTGGCTCAACCACAGTCTTCTTTTTCCCTTAAAGAGTTACACACTGTCTTACTGTTTATAACAATCTCTTGGCTTAGATTTTTTTAAAAGTTCTTATGTATAATTCATCCAAGTGGTTGCATAGATGTTCCTAGTTTCCATTTTCATTATTATATAGCCCCTCACTGGATGGACACCAAAATGCATTTATTCAGTCATCATTTACACTGTTCCCAGCCTGGGGCTACTATCAACTGTGCTGCCATAAACATTTCTGTACATGTATCCTGAAGCGTATGTGTATATATTTCTCTAACATATAGTAGGCAACACCCTGAGTCATCCAGTATGTACATTATTTTCAACTTTGGTAAATAATGCCAAGCCACTTCCAAAGTGGTTGTGCAATTTTACACTGTTACCACCTTGGAATTAGTTCCCACTACCCCATGATTTTAATAGCACTTCACGGGCTTTTTAAATGTGGCCAATCTGGGGACTCGGCTGCGGTAGGCTTCACAGATGCCACCCTCTGTGGGTTCTACCGAGAGACCCTGTCTTCTTTTCTTATCCACGGACTTCACCACCCTGAACTCTCCAAGGGTCTGTCCTTTCCCGGTCGTGTGCCAGACTTGGCACAGACTCTGACCATGGCAGCCCTCTTCAAGTAGAAACCGTGGATGATGTAATAAAGGAAAAGAATTGAGAGTTATGAGAGAGCTATAAACAGAGATAAAGTAGCATTAGAAAAACAAGAAAAACAGGTGAAATCAGAAATCAAGAAAATGGCCAAGATTGGTAATAAAGAAGTTTCCAGTTTTAGCAAAAAAGCCTGCACAACTATGGAAACAGAAAACACGAACTTTTGCTGTTAAGTTCAAAAGTCATTTCTACATCCACACAAACAAAAGTGATAAAATTCCCAGATGAAGATGGGTGAGCAATGTCTGCTATAGCAAAGACAAAGTAGGCAGATGACAAGATGAATCCACAAAAGACATGACAAACAATGCAGAATTTCTAGTAGGAAAATATGGAAATGATTGAAGAAATGATTGATGACACACCTGAGGACATCTTTGATGGCTCTGCTGATGAAGAAGAAAACCAAGATACTATGAATCAAGTTCTTGATGAAATTGGAATTGAAATTTCTGGAAATATGGCCAAAGCTGTCAGTTGCCTAAAGCTGACCATCTTACTCTACTTCAAAGGCTACAATCTCCAATGAAGAAATTAACTCAAAGCTTTAGGAATGGATTAGTTTAAAAAGCTATAACATTTTATTCATAATTATTTAGTTTTGTAAATTTCTTTTACAAAACATTTATTTTGCAAAAATGAAGACCACTGGGTGAACAGGTGTTTCCTAATCAACTGGTTTTATTTCTCGAAGGACTGCCCTGAGAATTCTGGACTATTTTCAGCTGGAAAGATGCTACAGTTTATGCCATTGAGAAAAAAATGGCCCTGGCTGCATAGAGTCGTTCCGATACACCAAGGTTCTGGGTTCAATCCCTGGTCAGGGCACATACAAGAATCAATCAATGGATGTATAAATAAGTGAAAAACAAACCAGTGCTTCTCTCTCCCCCCCTGCTCCTCTCTTTCTCTATAATCAAGTGTGTGTGTGTGTGTGTGTGTGTGTGTGTGTATGTATGGGGGGGGCAGAGGGCTATGTTGAGAATTCTAATACATATTTTCTATCCCTGTCATTCAATCTCATAAATAGTATTAATTTCAACTTTTGGCATCTGAATTGTAAATAATTTATTGCAAGGTAGGCAAGATTTTTCTTGATTATTCACTCTTCAGTGTGACAGTCCACATTTAATATTTTAAATCTATTCAAATAGACGGTTGCAGGTTCGATCTCTGTTGGGGAGTATAGAGAAGGCAGCCAATAGATATTTTTCTCTCTAAAAATCAATTACAAAATAATATCTATTAAAATTTCTACAATTAACCAACTATATACCTGGCATGCCAGTAGCAAGACCCTGACCAAAAGCCAAAGTTGGATTTGTTGCTGCAAGTGATTCTGCTTGTTGCCCTTGCTGGCCCTGATTGGGAGTAAGAGGGCGCTGACCTGTTCCAGCACGAAGAACCTACAAAGGACAAATGATTTCCTTAAAAACAAAATTATAAAGCAACAGATACATAAATTTATCTTGGACAACTTTGTATGTATCACAAATAGCCTTTGAATACTCTTTGAACATATTTATATGCAATGAAATGTCAATTTAGCATGAAATACAAAATACTTAACATTAATAACACAATCATTGACTCTTGACAACTAGAACAATCTATTAAGCAACATGGAGGTTCTAGAAAAATTACTTTTAGTATTTATGCTGTGACAAAATCTTAGATGAAGACAAGAAGTTTAACTTATGTTTTATTAGTCTTTAAGGCTGAACACTGAAACATAGGAAGCTTAAGAAAATAAAGTATCATTATTCATTTAGTCTGTTAGAGATTGTAGTTGAAAGAAAACTTCTAATTGAACAATTGCTTTTAGAATTCAGAAGCTGCTTTTTAGGATAAAACCTTGGGGTGAACAAAAGAACACAAGATTATATCAAAACAAAGCGAAAACTCTTAGGCTGGTCAAATTTTACTACTTTGCAATATGTAGTTGTTTTAGTGATTAAACACAAGCACAATACACACTAATTTCATAAAGATGAATATTTAAGTAATTGAGGATAAGGGGATTCATTCATTGTAAGACCATCCTATAAGTAAGCATCACACATGGGTGCATTATTCAGGTAGTTTGCCTAAAGAAGAAAAAAATTTAGGTTAAAAAATAATTTTTATATGTTTTTGTATCTATAAGGACTGAGCCAAAAAACAGCTTCAACAAAACATCAATATATAGTATTAAACTGTGTTAAAGAAAATTTAGAATAAAATTTAACTGGCAAATAAGTAACACTATATTTGTCATCAAACTGTTGCGTTGCTATAAATATGTTGAATTTGACAACCAGATATCTGGAATTTATCAATAGTTTTACAATTACCAAAATAGTTCTAGGAAAGTGCTTGAAATTAAAAAAAAAAAAAATTCTTTGTGATAAACATTTTGTTTGAAGAAGGTAAATCTAACCTTTAGTGAAAATATTTCATCTTTTCGTGCTTAAAAATATGAAGTACCCAGTAATCTTCTTTTCTGGTCAGAACTATATTAAGTTAATACTTAAAATAGTAATTTAAATATCCAGAAGAAAACTGAAAAAAATTGAAGTGACAATTACTTTGATAGAAACATTATTAGCACACTTTAGGAACTGAAAAGAAAATTTAATATTGCGAGAGGTTTCAACAGAAATGTAAAATTGAAATACAAGCAAATCTTTAAATTCATAGACTACGGATTAGAAAAAAATCATGTAATCGAGACTTGTGCACTAACTACACAGGTAACTACAAAGTAGGTTTAGTTTTTTGTATGGAAAAAGACATGCAGATTATGATTATTAAAATAGCTTTATTAACTAAAAAGAATGTCACAATGGCGCAGTAAACCTACTTCTGGCAATCAGATATATGCATCTCACATATTGAAGAAAATAAAGAGGAAAGACACACATCTTGAACACAGAGAGCTCAGACAATTTCAGACTGTTTCAGATATTAACAGAATGAAGGCAGGCCTATACCTGTTGCTGTCCAGGCTGAGCTTGAGATGCGGCTTGCTGATTTGCTGTGTTGTTGGCCGCAGCTGCAGCTTGTTGCTGAAATAAATTGGCTGGATACACCCCCCATGGAACACCGTAATACTGAGGTGGAACCACTGCTGGACCTAAACCCCACATCCCCAATACACACACAAAAAGAAAAAAGGAGGGAAAAAGTCACTACATTTTATAGATAAATGAGGTCAGTCATCACTAGATCATAAAAGGGGACAATAAATCCTATATCCATTTATACCTACTATGCCCTTTTATTTTTGCTTATTCTATTAGGGAGAAAGTCTCATTGAAACATTAATTATTATGAGAGAGTGTGTATATTCAAGAGCAACAGCAGTGGCCTTAATGGAGAAATGTGAAGCTAAACTTAAGAGGACCAATGAATTAACAGGACAGTTAACTATCCAACATTCACCGAATGCCAGTTTATGAGTTTGATACTGACAAACAAGTTAATTAGAAAACATTATTCACCAAAGAATTATAAGACCCTCTATCCTCTATTCATTATTTCTCTTAAAAATATTTTCTGACTATTGAAAAGAATTTTGAAAATAAGCTAGACACTCATCTTCTGATTTGCAATCTATAATATAAAACTAAGGAACATTCTGGAACCAAGCTTGCCACAATTATACTTGAATAGCAAACCTTGAATTTTAAAATATTTTTCATATTTAAAGTAGACTAAGTCACAAGACAACTGAAAATCACACAAAAACATCAGTGTTTATGTGGTTAGGAAAATGGGACTGCTGAGTCAAGGCAAGAAAAAACTAGTTAATATGAGCACAGAGGAACACAAATATAAGAAAGCAAACTAAAAAAAATAGAATTCTTACTCTTTTACTTAATTCAAGATAATGTTTGATCCCTAGAAAGTAAACAGCATCATGTACAATAAGCCCATCATTAAATTAATAAACAAGGTGTTATGATTCCTAAGAAACATGTCCTAATATTTCACTGAAATGGAATTTAGTATATCTGATTTGTACATTTTAAAGAGTCAGACATCGCCGAGACTGGTTTGGCTCAATGGATAGAGCGTCGGCTTGGGGACTCAAGGGTCCCGGGTTCGATTCCGGTCAAGGGCATGTACCTTGGTTGCGGGCATATTCCCAATAGGGGGTGTGCAAGAGGCAGCTGATCGATGACTCTCTCTCATCGATGTTTCTAACTCTCTATCTCTTTCCCTTCCTCTCTGTACAAAATCAATAAAATGTATTTTAAATAAATAAATAAATAAATAAAGAGTCAGACATTTACCAAGAACCTCTGTTCAAAACAGTACATAGTAGCCATTAACAGCTATTAATAGCTTGTGGCTATTTAATAATTAAAAGTTGGATAGCCTAAATTGGATGTGTTGTTAAGTATAAATATATACGGATTCTGAAGAGCTGGCATAAAAAAAAGGGAAAATATCTATTAATAATTTAAAAAATATTGATTGTATATTGAAAATATTTTATATATGTTGGAATAAATCAAACATTGAAATTAATTTCATCTTTTTTAACTTCTGTAAAGTGGCTACAAGAAAAATTTTTATTATGTTATCTGGCTCACATTATATTTCTGCTGGACAGCACTAGAAAGCCGAAGTCCAGAATGCCTAGCATGCCCATCTCAAAACTAATGACCTCTTAAAGTTGCTTCTTTCAGTTTCATAGATTAATGATTTCTGCATGAATGATATACCAGCATTTTACACACTAACATCCGGTTAAATGGCACCAAAAAAACTCACATGCTTACGGAATAACATGCAGCTATAGACCAAAAACTACTGAGTGTGATAGATTAGTTTCAGTCAGCAAAGTAAGAAATTAAACAATATAAAATTAACTTTTTTCTTCTTCACTTCTTAAACTCCTGAATAAAAAAGGCCCCAAACTCCTCGGCAAAGACTGTTCTTATTCCAGTGAACACACTTCTGTGGATGACATCACCCTGTGCCTTCCTTGGTAACCAACATAAACCATGCCTGAGACAAACTCATTTCAGTCTTTGTAATCAAGTCAACCTAAAACACACCCCCTCACCCCTTGCCAAAAATTCCTATATACCAGCAAATTACTTTGCTGAGTGAGAATGTGCCTGACAAGCACACAATTCTTCCTTACTTAAATGAATAAAAAGAACTTCAGTTTCTAAAAAAAATCCTCCCAGTTTTATTGTGATATAATTGACATATAATACTATATAGTTTTGGTGTCTATTTCAGCTGAGTGGTGGTTTCAAGGTTTGACAGTTTTTTAAGAACTTCTTTCTAACTCCAGCCCATCTTTTGTCCCTCAGCTTACTTGCAAATTTCAGTATTGCTAAACTCGTAACTTAAGAATGCAGAAGCACTTTAACATATACTTTCCCTGACCTGGATATTTACATCACTAACCTATTTTATTTTTTGAAAATTAACTTTATTTTACATCGTCTCTGTGGGTAATGAATGGGATTGGTCACAAGAATGAAGACTTGTTTGGCAATGTAAGATTTCTGAAACTAAAAAACTAAAAGGTAAACCAATTATGTATAGGAGGAAAGTTATCAGGCATATGTTTCTTCTGTAGCATTACAGTTAAAAAATAAATCTGGCCCTAGCTGGCTTGGTTCAGTGGATAGAGCATTGACCTGCGGACTGAAGGGTTTCAGGTTCAATTCCGGTCAAAGGCACATGCCTGGGTTGTGGGCTCAATACTCAGTGGGGTGTGTACAGGAGGCAGCCAACCAAACACATCATTGATATTTCTATCTCCCCCTTCTTTCCTCTCTGAAATCAATAGAAATAAATTAAAAAATAAAATAAAATAAAAAATTCTGGAAACTTCAGCTCATCCTGTATGTTTCCGTTGTTCCTAGGAACTTCAAATTGCCCAAAATAAAGCTTATACCAAGATTAAAACTAAATACATAATAAGCAACAAGGATGAACAATAAGTTACCTGCTAATGTTGCTGCTGCAGCCAATCCTGCTGCGGTATATGGGTCAGTCCCTGCAGGAGCAGCACTAATAATGTATGGATTTGGCACAAATGCAGCTGGAGCAAGGCCTGCTGAGAATACACCAGCTGTATTTAAAAGGGGGAGAAATAATGAATGAAAATGTAAAGTATGATTTTCATCATTAGGTAAAAGCATTTCTACTCTAAATTTGGGATGGAGGAGGACGTACTTAACAGTTTAAATTCTTGGGCATTTAACAATATATTTAAAGGTTCTTCATTTCTGAAATAGAGATTCTGATGGTCAAAGTCTTCACTTTTCCAACCAGAAAATAAATCAAAGTTAGCCAAAATAAGATAGGCATAAAAATGGTTATATGTGATAAAATGACATAAAACTATACATGCACATATATTATGTCATATTCCTGGTTTTGGCACTGTACTATAATTATGTAAAGTATAGCTGGGGAACCTTTAAAAAACCAGCACAGACAACACATACTTGAACTCTAGTAGTAACAAATGTGCCATTTTAATAATTCACATTAAAGACTAAAGGTTGGTGTGGCTCAGTGGTTGAGTGCTAACCTATGAACCAGAGGTCTTAGTTCCTAACATGAAGGTCAGGGCATATGCCTGGGTTGTGAGCTCAGTCCCCAGTGTGGGGCATGCAGGAGGTAGTCAATTCATAATTCTCTCTCATCACTGATGTCTCTCTGTTTCACTCCCCCCCCCCTTTTTTTTTCCTCTCTGGGGGAAAAAAAAAAGACTAAAGGTCCAAAACTTTAATGAAGGAATAAAATATTTTAAAATTTTTTCTTAGAATTTCTTTTTTTTTAGACCACTTTAAAAAGAAACATTTTGTCCTAGCTCGTTTGGCTAGTGGATAGAGCATTGGCCTGCGAACTGAAGGGTCCCGGGTTCGACTCCAGAAAAGGGCATATAGACTTGATCCCCAGTGTGGGGTGTACAGGAAGCAGCCAATCAATGATTCTCATCATTGATGTTTTTCTCTCCCTCTTCTTTCCTCTGAAATCAATGAAAAATATTTTTGCAAAAATAAAAATTCTGACTTGATAATGGATACAAATAATTTCACTGGAATTTCCAAGTGTTTGACTCTCTCAACTGCACATTGTGAAATAAAATTATTTGCTGACATTTTTCACTGAATTAGATTTTTATATAACCAAGGATACACACAATAATTAGAAAGAGTTCTTCCCTAGTAAATCTTTACTCCTGCCATGCAATCTATTAATCTTTGATGATCTCAATGAGATGTTTAAAGGAATAATGAAATAACACTCTAAAAGGAAAAACATCCAAATGCTTTAACACAGGATTGAGTCTAATCAAAACGGTAACTTATAAAAACTCACCTATATGTGGCTGTTGAGCTGCGGCTAATGCATACTGCTGCTGTTGAGCTGCAGTTAACTGCTGAACTGTTAATGCATTAGTCCTTTGAAAGAGCTATTTGGGAAAATATTTAATACAAAAATTAGTCTCAAAGCATTACATTTCTATTTAGAAAACTGTGAATAGACTATTTTACACACTTAGTTAAAAAACTTTCTCAACTACAAAAACATTTATTCAATAAACATGAAGTGTTCAATTGCACCCCTATTATTTATGTTAACGCCTCATAGCACTTCAGGCTACACACCAGTACATAGCTAAGAGGAGCGTCTTAAAGGAGGAGCATGCTTACCTGCTGCTGGGAATTGTAGTCAAAAAGGCCTACAGTAGCTCCTGAAGAGTCCATTGGTACCTGATTACCAGGATAGTCAAACTGTAAAGAATCCAGACCAACTTGTTCCATGGCATCCAGATTCTGAGTTTCAGGATTTGAAAATTCTTCAACAAGTGGTTTATTAGCTGTAGAATTAGGAAGAGGGCCCAATCCTTCTGGGGAATTAGTATTGGGGCCCAGGCGCTCAACTACTTCAGTTGGAGAGGCTTGACGACTCCCAGGAGTACGACTATACAAGAAAACGGAAAGGCATTATGAGTAAAAGTAACAAGTAACTCAAAAATTGAAATAGGAAAGCAAAATCATAAACACATGGTTGTAAAGTAGAGAGGGCAGATTAGACATCCCAGGTCACTAACCATTTCCTTTTAAATAGTATTTGTCTGTTTAAACTAAATTCTTCTTTAAAACTGACATGGTCTTATCTTTAAAAATTATTAATGAATTTTCTTTCCAATTTAAATAGCATAAAGATATAACTCAATTTTATAGATAAGAAAACTGGCCAATACCACAACTTAGACTTAGATTACCTAAAATATTTTTCTCAAATCATAGACAAAATGAATAGTAGGTATAAAGAGCCAACTGGAAATGGCAAATATGGGAAAGCTCAAAACCAAAACACCTACTATTCTCCTGTCTACCAGCAGCACAGAATTTTGTTGTAATATTCTGCTAAATATTTCAGAAATAACTGGCTAATGGGATCACTGTCGTCTTCAATACTTAAGGGCGTAAAAGTAGAATACAGCAGAAAAAAGGCAAAGACCAATGGCAGACTCCTGACTGAATATGATTTTAAGCAAATCATTTCATCTTCCAGGCCTCAGTTTCTTTACTGAAGAAACTAAAAATGACCTGTGGTTCCAAGTAAAAGAAACAAATCAAAAACTATTTCTAAACCTCTCCCCCTCCACCCTCTGACAGCTCCCCAATTTGGCATAATCTTTATGACACCAAATTGCTCCAGATTAATTAAGTCATCAGAAAGAAATGAAAATGTGTAACACTGATCAAAACTGTTTTTCTACAGACTAGCTTCCTTAACTTTCCCCAAGAAATTAGACTAAACTTTAAGCAATGACTCTTTTTCTTTTTACTTCCAGATAAAATGAATCCTCATTTATAGTCCGTTTTTTTCTACAGTACTATTTTTTAAAATTTATCTTTATTGTTGAAAGTATTACAGATTTCCCCTTTCTTTCCCCACTGACTCCCTCCACCCCCCCAGCAATTCCCTCCTGGCCCCTCACCACACTATTGTATGTGTCCATGTGTTATGCATTTAACTTCTTTGGTTAATGGTTATGCATATATGCACATAAGTTCTTTGGTTAACCCCTAACCCCCCATCTTCCCTCTGAAATACTTTAAATAAGAACCTTTCCCCGTACAAGAAATAAGTTTGTTTTGAGGAACAATGAGTTCACAGTATATTCATATATAAGGGCTTAAATGGCAATAATTATTTTACCTGGCTTTCAATGCCAGTTCTTACACCTACGTAACTGTCGCCAACCATCAGGCACTTTACACTGGGATAAATTTGCTAACACATACAGAACATTTAATAAAGCAATTACTGAATTATAAGAATGATTTCCCAGATATTTAGGTGAACTTACATTTTATTTAAAGATCAACCACTGTCATATAATATTAAAAGAAATTTCAAACTCCTTTCCCCTTTAAGCATACCTAACTTTTCATGTGACTATTCCATATGTGTATTAATCATTCAGAATATATGGAGGAGGGAAGTGAGACTGAAAGGATGTTTTTTAAAATCAGCCAATTAAAAAAATAAAAAGACAGTCTGCTAGAGTTTCCCCCACCCCCACTCGTTTCAGTTCTATTCCGATAATGTTAATATTGAGGATTTATCAGTTAATGTACATATTAATGACATGCAGCACAGTGACCATATGGCCACAGCTATTAGTTTAAAATGCTTTTACACTGTCAGGTACAATACTGTGTCAAAAAATAATTCCCAAACAATTTAAATACATACTCCAAACTCAATAGAAAATTAAAATGCTAATAAATGTAAAGTTCATATTAATATGGAAAAGTATAACCTCTTATACAAAACAACTCTAATTTAGCAAAAAGTGCAGGATACAATAGGAAAAAAGTCATGTGCTGTCAGTGGTGCTCTTTTCTTGCTATAGTTAATGGTGTATTAACACTTCAATTATAAATGTATAGTATACTCTGAGGGTTTATAATCAATTCAATTTTAAATGCATGTCCTTGACAAAAATTTAGATTTGGTAACAACAGAAGAGCAAAATCAGGATAAAGTTCTAAGACAAACTGATTAGCATTAAATTTATTTCTTATCAAAAGAGGTTTCCTGGTTTTGGATGCTTTTTTGCATATAGGACAAATAAAATGACACTTTTAAAGAGCCCTGTTTCTCTGCTTTTGATAACTAAGGCAATGAATGAAAAGTGTACTACCCACATGTACCTACACTCAGTTAATGGATCAGAAAAATCTCAAAGAAATGGCTCATTTTCAAAAAAAAGAAGAAAAGAAATGGCTCATTTTCAGGGACAGGCCCCAAAGCATCTGATTATTGAAGTATAAAGTATAGGAAATCATTACAAAGAAACAACTTCCTAATATTTAGACAAAGGTGCAACACCTAACCTAAGACTAAAGGTTAGAAGAAATATTTTTTAATTGCCATAAAGAGACAACTAAAAAGCTACAACTTAGAGAATTCTGAGCTGAAAGCTAACTTTTTGAGGCCTCTAATATGTTCCCCACTTTCCAATTTCAGGAGTATTTAGTATTAGCACAAACATATATAAAGGTCACAGATCCTCAGAGCTAATTATGTTTCCTTATTTTCAAGATTAAGAATTAAATTGGAGGTAGGAAACACAAAACAGGGATAAAAATAGGAAACTCCACAAAAAAGTGCTTAAGAGCAACCTGAAACCCTAACTGGTTTGGCTCAGTGGATAGAGTATTGGCCTGCGGACTGAAGGGTCCCAGGTTCGATTCCGGTCAAGGGCATGTACCTTGGTTGCTGGCACATCCCCAATAGATGGTGTGCAGGAGGCAGCTGATCGATGTTTCTCTCTCATTGATGTTTTTAACTCTTTATCCCTCTCCCTTTCTCACTGTGAAAAAAAATATTTTTAAAAGAGCAACTCTAAGAAGTCTGTCAGGAAAAATCACAGATTAAATTTGAAATCCACTAAACTTTAGCAGGGAGGAAAAGTTACAATTTAGAAAAGTAACAGTAGTTTCTAACTTTAACGCCTTCAATGGAATGCACTAGAGAGAATATTTTTAAGAATTTTTTTAAAAATGACTCATAATCATTAATATTTATTTAAAAAATTAAATCTTCCTCCAGAGTAACACAAAGTACAAAGGGAAATAACATAAACCAAAACTGGAAAAATGTCTACATCAGTTACATCAACTAGTAGTAATAATCCCTAAAGAGAGATGCTTTTCTTCTTGAGAAAGTTAAAATCTTACTGAAAATCTTTGCAATCGGCATCCATTCCATTTGGCAAACCTCTGCCATTTATTTTAGAATCATCATCATCTCCTTGTTTAAGATCTCTGTTTTGGTCCTCCTCAAATGGAGAAGCCTTGCCTTTTTGTTCTCCTTTCTCAGGTCCATCTGTTTCAGCATCTCTAGTGCCCTGAGGAAAAAGAATCTGTTTGATTCTGAATATTTAATAGAACACACAAAAAGGGCACCATAAGGTGACCTAAAACTACACTATGGTGCATGTAAACAACAAAAACATTGAATCTTACTTTAATTTTGTAGTCAAACTAATTTATCAAAGGCCAGAAAATTGAGTCCACATCAGTGATTTATAACAGAAGGGCTAAGGCAACCTTAACTATAGCGGTGCTGGATAAGCGGTAACACCACAAACGAGATTAAAATTCTACTTAATGCAGAGATGATTTTGTTTACTTACTTTCAGATCAAGTACTACCACAAATAAGCGATTTTAATCTTGCAAATTACATGGTTAAGAATATAAATATTCCCTGGGGTTCTACTGTTTCATGTATTTTAAGAAGTGGCCAAGAGAAGAATTTGGACACTAATAGGAAGACACACAATTTCCTTTAGCTCTGGGAAGGGCCAGAAAAATAAACTGATTTAAAGATAACCAAATAACCACTGAGCAATTATTAAATATTTCTTTATTCAAAATACTTACAAAAGTTCCCTTCCTAAATCGAGAATCCAATTTATCAGCAGGAGAAGAACTTAGCACATATTCTACCATGCTCACACCAAGGCCTCCACTTTCTGATCGCGGAGACAGTATTGCATTTACTTCACTGTTTCCATGAAAACCCTGTCCAGATCTTCTCTGTACCATAATAGGCTGGGACAGTGAATGGTCTGTTTGGAAGAAAGAACACAATTTCATATTTGTACTTTTAAATTAACTGAATAAACTTACACAAATTAATATACTAAAATAAGAAAAACCAGAATACTATTTTATTTTTAATGTTATTACAGTCTTTATGAAAAGCTCTTCATTCTGCTGAGACATACTGGGCACATGTCTTAATCCAGATAAAAAGAGCCATTTGTTAAAAAACAGGTAAAAGCCTATGTAAAGTTTTATATGTTTCGTTTTGTTTTAAATATGTCAACCAAAAAGGTCAATGGAGAAACAATCTATAGGCTCAGTTGCCTATAAACTTAAAAAATGAAGCTTCTTCAAATTGATGGTTGCCAGATGGGAGGAGGGCTGGGGAAATGGTTGGAAAAGGTTCAGAGATTAAAATGTACAAATTACCAGTTATAAAAAGTCATACAGAATATAAAGTACAGCCTAGGGAATATAATGAATAATATAATAAGTACATATGGTATATATCCTTAAAACTAATACTGTATGCTAACTGTAATTGAAAAATTAGTTATTTTGGTGATTCATAACAACTCAAAAACAAAAACCTTTAGGGATAAATCCTAAATTGGCAGAGGCACTTCTCAAGCTCACTGTTATGTACTGGACAGATGCAGAACACACGGCAACACTGCTATAAACACAAACTTAGTTACAAACTAGTAGTAACACAGAATTTTCTATTCTTGGTGCAAAAACTACATATGGAAGATGTATAAAAAATTAAAAAAAAACACGCCGAAACCGGTTTGGCTCAGTGGATAGAACATTGGCCTGCGGACTGGAGGGTCCTGGGTTCGATTCGGGTCGCGGGCACATCCCCAGTGGGGTGTGTGCAAGAGGCAGCTGATCGATGGTTCTCTCTCATCGAAGTTTCTGACTCTCTATCCCTCTCTCTTCCTCTCTGTAAAAATCAATAAAATACACTAAAAAAAAAAATTAAAGCACACACATACACAAACAAACCAACCAAAAAAACCCACAAGAAACCTAAGTATTGCTTAAAGGGTATTTTTAAAAGTTCATTCTAGTTTAAAAGTTTTCCATTTGTTTTTGTTTAATAAAAAATTATCCATCAGGTATAAAAATACCCTTTCTAAATATTTCTGTGACAAAAGAAAAGGCAGTATTTAAGCTCTGAGAGCAAATGAATACAAATATAATAAAACATTTGAGGCAATATTCATACAGATTTGAAAAAAAAAACAGGATTTTTTTTAAAGGAACCAATAGGCTGTCAGCTACCTCTGGCTTATTTGTGAACATGTTCAATATTCAACATGAGGTCTAGTCCTTAAAGGGCTGAATTATCACAGAGGTACTCAGTCTTTATTTCATTCTAACTGTAATAATGCTTAAATGATATCTACCATATTAAACCATATGAGAACATTTCTATTTTAATGCCTTTATCCATGAGAGATTTAGCCATATTTTTTATTTGATCATTCACCAATTCATTTACCTAATTTGAATACTGACTTACTGTCTGTTGTATGAAAGAACAAAGAAGATAGTCCCTACTCTCAAAGATATTATAGGCTTAACAGAAGGCAACCATAACAGAGTAAAAGTGCTTCAATAAAAAAATCCAGAATATTATTAGAAGGGAACAAAAGGGTATCAATCTTTTCTAGTCTTAGAGTAATTCCCAATAGGAAGGACATGAATAAAGAGGGCCAAAAAAAAGGGGGAGGGGGAGGGGGAGGTGAGGGGGAGTTGGGGGTGGAAAGAGCATTTCAGTTAGGAGAAACCAGCATGTTCAAAGATCTGGAAGTGCCAGAACAAAATGAAATTAACAATCACAAGTAGTTCAGTTCAGCTGAGAAGGAAATATGACGATCTCCTGCAGTCACGGAAATAATCTTTCTTAGAACAACAATTCCTTTAGAACAGGAATGTATTATTTATATTTGTACATGCTTGGAATTCAATAGTTTGTTCAGTAAATATAACAACTCCATTTCTCATGTCTCCTACTAAAAACTAATATTCCTTTTCAAAATTTTATCCATACAACTAAAATAATCAGGAGAGTGGTATAAGGAATTACCTAAAATTATAAATTAGAAATATCAGGAACAAATGTTGTGCTCAAGATGCTTTGCTTCAGAATGCTTTAAAAAATATCTGGTTCTGGTAGATAGTTATTAATCACTCAACTCCCCAAACAAAAATCAGAGCATGTCTATCTACCAAGTTCTCAAGCACACGTGATTTCTAGCAAAGTAAGTACCTTTTTGGGGGAAAATGTATCTAAATGAATAATTTAAATTAAGAGTCCAATCTAATATATGTTAAAATTCACGGGGGGATTCCTTGAAGCAAAAGATCACACATCATAATGTATTGAGAATTCATTATCACTGGCTGGGGAAATGGGTGGAAAAGGTACAGATCAAGCACTACCATAAACTGGTAATGCTTACTGGTTAAACTCAAAGAAAATTCTCATTATTTTAAGGAAAATTTAGTTTAAATGAGTAGTTACCAAAGCTTTCAATCTTTTCCTTAAATATGTTTTTTAATTGATTTCAGAGAGATGAAAGGAGAGAAATATTCACTGGCTGCCTCCTGCACATCCCCTCCTGGGATCAAGCCCACTGAACCGGGCATGGGGTGACCAGAAATAGAGCTGGCAAACTTTTAGTGAACGGAAAGATGCTCACCCAATGGAGCCAAACTGGCCAGGGCTTTCATTTCTCTTTTCATTTTTAATGCAGAGTATTAACTGCCAGAGAATACAGTGAGAAATTGGGGAGCTGGGTGAAAATGGTTAAGGAATGGGGAACCACAAACTGGTCCTGAGAATGTATAGAACAGCAGAGAGAATATAGTCATCAATGTAATAATTATGTACGGTGTCAGTTGGGTACCTGAAATATTATATACTTATAAAGTATATGATTGTCTAGCCATTATGGTATACACATAAAACTTAAAAAAAAAAAAGGGGGGGGGGTGGCACAGCCAGTGTGGCTGAGATTGAGCGTCAACCTATGAACCAGGAGGTCACAGTTTAATTTCTGATCAGGGCACATGCCAAGGTTTCGGGCTCAATCCTGAATAGGAGGCACAAAGGAAGCAGTCGATCAATGATTCTCTCCCATCATTGATGTTTCTATCGCTCTTACCCTCTCCCTTCCTCTCTAAAATCAATAAAAATATGTTTTAAAAAAATTCATTCTGCTCCCTTTCTGGGAATTCTATCTTAGTAAGAAGTTTACTTTCTTTTTGGGTGTGGCTACTGTCTTATAAAGCCAGATTAAGCTGCAATTAGATAAATCTGTCACTGTCCTCTAATACAATTTAAAATGATTAATGCAGCCTCTATTTTAATAAAAATTCAGAATTTTAATAATCACTTTTCATTTCAAAGAAAAACTTAGTAAATTCTTATTGTGACAAGCACCTCTAGTCAATTAAGTGGATCATTAGATAAGGGTCAATTTAAACCTGATAATGTGCATTACAATGATTAATGAAATCTTCAACCAAGACATCACAAATTTTTCCCAACTATTGCATGGGAGTAGGCAGGGTTTAAAAAAAAATCAATTAAATTAATAATTCTCACACAAATACCAAAAACTTACGAGAAGTTCCCCATGCAGTCTCTCTCCATTCATCATCCCCAAGAAAAATGCCTTTTTGTCCATCTTTTGTTGAATCATCAGGTTCCCAAAACTTTTTGGTAGGCAAAAGCTATTTGGGGGGAGAAAAATATTACATTTAAATTTTATTCTAATTACAAATAACTAATATGTAGAGGAAAGCAAACTTACCACTAATATGTACAAGTTAGTTTCAATGAAAATTCAGAGTGACCTATTACCTAATTTGTCTCAATAAAAAAACAACTTCCTACTTATATTTGAGTACTGGCTCTAATAATTCTAGACCTAAACATTAAAGTGAACATCCGATTCTCCTGATTTTTCAAAAACACATATTGGTTGAAAGTCATGTGATTTTCTTTATAAATTTATCAAAAAAAACTTAATAAATTTCTAAGATATACGTAATACAATAAAAATATCTACACAGTGATATTTGCCTTTACTTCCAAATACTGCCCTTGGTTCACCTCTTATTCTACAGCTTCCTTGATGGAAAGTATTATTTTCATTCCTACTTCACTTAATCAATGGAAGTGACCTTCACTACTCTACCTAGATCCTGAATACTAGTAATCTATCAATTCCAAATGAGGAAGCTATAAATAATGGAAGAGATACACAAAAAAGATAATCAAATACTTCAGAGATAACAATTTCAAAGTCCTGTACTCTTATCTATCCTATATTGCAACATACACAGCACATAAAAGTTATATTGATAGAATCATTCATTGATTACTCAAAATGTACATTTGGCCAATTCCTAACCATACTCCAATAGTCATCTCAGGTCTTTCCTCTTCACTTTCCCTGACAGTCTATATGTTTATTTGAAAAGAACAGATTCATTTTCTGAGACATGCATTTAGCATTTTAAAGCATTTGAAAGACTATCATCTGTCTCTGGCCTATCTTTCAATGCTCAGAATTAACATGTATATACTTATTCGTGTTTGCCTCCTTTAAAGGCATGGAGACCTTATCTTTATCAGAAACATAAAATTAATTATAATAAAATAAATAGTAAAACTTGAATTGGATGTGAGAGATAAAATTATGTGCGTTGGGGGTTCAAAGTGTATGTGAAAGGTGAGGAAGACAAAGTAAATCATAAACAAAGGACAACTAGAGAAGATGCATAGTGTGTGGAATAGGGTGTGAGGTAGAGGAATAGATGCAGGAAGGTTAAAGTTGATGCTGATAAAGATATCTAGGTCAGATTATGAGAAACCTTAAAGACATACCAAGGAAACTGCATAGTATTACATTAAAGCCAAAGAGAATCAAGAGAGGTTGACAAGAGTGACACTGTTTAGAAAACAATTCAAGTTGCACATTGTAAGAATAGGGATATTCTAGATTATAGGCAAGGAAATCAGTTTAGGAGAATTACAATAGGGTGAAGATGACAAGAACTGAAATAGTATGTCAGAAAGTGAGAAAATAGAATGGATGTGAGAAGCATTTAGGAGAATCAATAAAATATAAATGCAAATGAGGATGGGTTGATAAAAAAGATAGAACTTTAAAATTTGGTTAACAAGGTAAATGTTGTTCTATTGACCAAAACAGAACAACAACAACAACAACAACAACAAAAACAAACACAGTAACTGCTTTGAAGAGAATGGGAAAAATTCAACTTGGGCATGTTCCTAATCTATAGATATATATACTTCAATTTTTAGGAAACTAACTTCTGCTATTAAAAAATTAAGTTTTTGCATGTTTGCATTTTCCTGGTTTGCAAATAATATGTATTTAAAATTTAGACAATAATCTGCTCTAAAAAGAATCCCAATAAAGTACTTTTTTGTTCCTTCAATTTTAAAAAACTTATTAAGTTTCATGTAAATATGGAAACAAAAAACAAAGGTAGTAATATAATACCAAAATGGTATATTAATATATTTAAATTGAATACTTAATTACAGTAAAAACCCAAGTTAATACCTTAAAAATATCGTATAAATATGCCACTTGACAAAGAAAAATGACAAATGGTCAAAGAATAAAGAAATGCTCTTATCCCATACTTTATGAAGAAAAATGTTTCAATATCAAAAGAAGAAACCAAATGAAAAATTGAAATTAAAGTTATAACACTTAATAGAAACGTTTATCCCAACACAGACGTGGTTAAAACAAGCTAATCTTCTGAGATATTAAAAATAACAGAATCTCTTTAGAAGACTGTTTCTAGGTAAGGTTCAGTATAGTGCTTTAGTCATAGATCAATGCTTTAAAATGCAAACTGCACAAATAGGGGGCGGAAATCTATATCAAGCACTAATCTAGTGTGCCTACTTTTTGCCAAGCACTGTGCTACCTATCTTTTCATTTTGCAAACATTTCTAAGTTATCATGCACAAGAAAAGAACTTAGTAGTTAATAATATTAATATTTCTAGCAAAGGCTGTTACCAACATTCCAGAAATAGCTTTCTGTGACATACATTGTCATACTTCTAGAGAAACTACTAGCTTAGAGAAACTATTACCTTTGTGACCAAAGGTTAAGTTAAAAGGACTAAATATACAGAAAGGCAACCATTCAGGACAGAACAGTTAAAAAAGAAAAGATTACATTGGTACATTGTTTGAAACTGCAATAAAAATAGAGATTTGCCCCTGGAGACTCTTTTACTGTAGTAATACATTACAGAAAACAAGGGCTAAGAGATCTTGAAGATCTGTAAGATACATTATCCCATAATTCACAGAAGTCTAAACCAAGGTCAGACAACTCAGTATTTCTTGTCAATTTGCTCATCTGTCCTTCCAACTCAGAAATGATTGAATGGACATACAAATTCATCCTTCCATAGTCCTCCATTTTATCAGTTATTTTCTTCAAGTAGCATTTGTAGCTTGCCCTCTCCATCCCCAAAGAAATCAGTTAACACCCTAGCGTACTGTCTCAAAATAAATACACTCTTGCTAGTCTATACTATGAGGGGCACTTAAAGGTCACCAAACTAACAAAACTAACATAATCCTAAGATTTAAAGGTCATGTGTCTACATTATGTTTTAAATTAAGGTGTTCACATAACATCCAATTTGGGACAGTTTTGAGAAAGGAGGTAACTGTGTTTTTAATAATTATGCCATGAAAACAGATAAGTACCTGGACTGTCTTGGCAAATTAGAATGTAAGGTGACTATAACAGAAGTTCATACAAGGTTTAACTAAGACATTAATAACTAAGTGTGCAGAGAACACGAAAGACACAAAGTAATTCCCTTGTAGGACTTTTCTGTTAATAAAAGATATCAATGCTTAATTTTTTCAAATCATACTATTTCCCCAAATTTTCTCCATTTCTAATATCCCTTAATGTCATCAGTAAACATTATTATATGTTTTTACTTCCAATATGAAGCAGTATTGTACATAGTCAAGGCACTCGTAAGTTAAAATTGCCATAGCACTATTAATAGTCTTGGGCCATAGAATTAACCATTTTGAGCTTCAATTTCCTCATTGATAAAGTAAGAATAATAAAGCTACTGTCAAAAAAGTTTTTATGAGGCTAGAATGAAATAGCATAGCTGTTTAGAACAGCATCTAGCACATAGTAGACACAATACTGAAAATATGTATCTTTTAAGAGAAACAGTTTATTCATGTATTATTATATTATTTTCCATATGAATAACTGTAAACCTACTTTTGCCCCACCCTGTATATACATAGTAGATAGCAGCATCAAAATTTAAACCCATCTGTTTAATTCTAAGGTACTGTTTTTACATTCAACTACCACAGAAGATGGTTTTTTTAAGCATAGTGTAATCCATCTATGTTCCTGAAAATTTCCAATAATAGGCCACCACTAGATATCATGAATAAAACAGTTTAAGATATTATCATATTTGGCCATATGTAGTTATTTATTATAGTGGATAAAGTTTAAGAAAGAATTAAGATAGGAATTTATGCAGACAAAATTATGCTCAGGTATTTAAAAACTATTTGAAATAGCTGGTTTCCATTATATATACATATATAAAATAGGTATATGTCTCTGCAGTATAGTTTGAAAACACTAGTACATGGATTAGCTTTGCTCTTTTTAAGTATATGACATGACACAGATAGGTCTTTTGATGAAAATGTGCTATGAAAAAAAATGGAACGAGTTTATGAATGAATGAATACAAACCTGTTTCTATTTGTGAATAAACAACTAGAAGAGTCTGCCCTTCTGATGATGGGCATGATCTACAAAACCCAATACATATGCAAATAGATCTATATGTAAACAGTGCTTTGTACATTAGAGGTTTACAACTTAAGACATAATAAGGACAACTTTAATTTTTAAGAAAAAATCAAGAATAGGCCAATCCATTAAAAAAAGGATGTCACTTTAAAAAAAATAACAAGCAATTTTAGAAAACTCAAGAACCAGAAATTTAAGGCTGCTTTTATTTATTAAAATGAATGAATTCTGGGATAAAACAAAAACCAAAAACCTCACCTGTCAGGAAAGGAGGAGAAGACTGGTGAGAGAGAGACAGGCAAAGAAGGAAATCCCAGAAGGTTCCCTGCTGCCTGTGAGATGAGGAAAGATAGAAAGACTTGTGGGAGAGAGAACCCAGAGACAGAAACCTGGTAGGTTTCTTAGCTATCTCTTGGAGGTAACAGAATTAGTTGGTAAACTGTTAAGGAAAACACTTAATTAGTGAGTAACAGCTTATTTAAAAATACATTTTTACTAGATGAAGGTCACAGAAGCACTGACCTGCTGCTATCCACCAAAAAAGCAGGAAGTCTAAACCTAACCACTTTTACTCTGCATTTCTGACATCTCCATTAAGAAAACCTAGATTTAAGCTTAGATCATTTAACATACTATTCATCCCAGCTTCTCTCTTTCCAGAAACCTCAAATATCCCTCCCCCATCCCCAAATAACTAAACACTTTCAACTATTGGTTCTGATTATGATTTTTTTTTTTTTTTACAAACTGTAATATCTTTGGATTTACAAATATTATTTGTAAATGGAAATGAAGAGGAAAAAAAGAGCCAATCTGAAAATATATACACAATGTAGACTTGGGAAGTAAAGTGCTGGGAGGAGGGTATATCTAAATAGAATTAAGGTAACATGTGACTTTACTTGCTCTTAAAAACCATTTAAGTTCAAGTTTGTCACAGACTAGACTGAAATATTATTCAACCCTGCTTTTAAGATATGTTTCTTTCTAAAGCAGCAGGGGAGAAAACAAAAGCCCCTTTCAACTGCTTTTTATTCACCCACAGGGTAAATAATGCCTAAGCAGACTCCACTGCACTATAGTGAATCTGTAATTCTAACTAAAAATTATTCCCTTTTTCAAAAATTTTTTAGGGCCCAGAATTTTACATTATGCACTGAACTAACAAGTTTACTTTGGCAATACTCATGCTTAAGCACCTTAACTCACCCTTAAATTTGTCCTCTGAAAATGACAAACTCTTTGGAAAACGCTGTTCTGGAGAAGGGGAGGGTTAGCTAGCTGCAGAGTGCCCTCTTGTGGTCCAGAGGAGTGACTGGACACTCTTTCTGCATCTGAAGAGCACAGCATTGGATGGAGTGAGTCTCAGGAAGGTCTCTAATCTACCAAAGTAAAATAATCTCCAGGAGCAAGCAATTAATTACACATCTTAGGTCTGTTCACGATTATTTTGTCTTATCAAAGTTCACGCTATGTTAGTACTACAGAACATGACAAAATAAAGATGTGACCACAGGATTTTCACCAACAATTAAGATTTTTCTAAACACTCATTAGGTATATGGAAAACTATTTTTGATGCCTTAAAAAATATAATGATGAGATTAAATGGGATCTCCAAAGTTGTATATTAACAGGACTGATAAAGAGCATTAAAAATTTTAGAATACCCACTGTGTGCTAATCATTCGAAGCTATCAATCTACTAAGGACACTAATATAAAACAATAAACTAACCAGTAATATAATAAAGTATAATTAAAGATCTATAAGAAGTTAGATGAGGAAGTATAATTCCACTGCAGACAGCAATAGGACAATATAGATAAGCATCTTTTCCAACAGAGTCTTGTAGAGGATTAGAAGTTTTTTTAAACAAACAGTGAACAAGGAGAGATTTTTGGAAGAGAGAATAGTGAACAATTTAGTATGGCTAAAGCAAACAGCATACATATATAAAACAGAAGGACAAGAATCAAGAAGGCTCTTTTCTGAGCAAAGTATTTATGAATCATTACAAATATAATACATTATTTAACCAATCAACTGGACACAAATCTCAGTAAAAAAAAAAAAAAAGCTGAAAAATCACAACTAAATAACTGTATATTTTAAAAACCTGCACCATTAACCACTAATTTCAAGATTTATAGTTAAAATAGGCTCAGTGGCTCAAATATTAAATTGAAATATACATTCTTAGCATCCATAAATATTTACCTCTCCCATTCCCCGAGATTCTAACGCAAGAGCTTGAAAATCATGATTCATTTCATCCACAAATCAAACCTGTTGAATAACAAAAACAGAATTAGTAGAAAGAAAAATTTAAATAATGGACTGCATTAACTATTTTTATATTATATTAAAGTTACTACTGATGTTAGCATGACTTGAAATTGGCAAGAACCAATTTCTCTATGGAGACAGGATTTCCGAAACAAAGCACATAACAGCGATCTATATTAAAACTGTGAGCCAGCCAGGCCAGTGTGGTTCGATGGTTGAGTGTCAGCCCACGCACCCAGAGCTGGCTGTTTCAATTCTTGGTCAGGGTACATGCCCGGGTTGTAGGCTTGATCCCAAGTGTGGGGGATGCAGGAGGCAGCTGGTCAATGTTGATGTTTCTCTTTCATCAATGTTTCTCTCTCCCCCTAAAATCAATAAAAACATATTTTTAAAAATTGTGTGGAAAAAGAAAATCTACTAGTTTCTTGAGCAAAAGAATAGAAGGAAAATAAAGACAGGAAGCAAGCTCAAGTACTAAAGTGTAGTCATCTTTTTCTTTAACATTGCAGTTCCTATTATAAAATTATTTTGCATTACATATTTCAGTTAAGGTTTTTCAAAATTCCTCAGCATTTCATTGTTTGTAGATCTCATTGCAATAAAAAAATTTCACTAAAATTACTTTAGTGATGATATAATTCAAAACAACACATAAATTAATCAGCTGTAACTGTAATCAGCTGTAACTATAATGCTCATTTTTTCTGAAGAATAATTCCTTTCCATTCCCCTCAAATGCAAACTAAAACATGTATTTCTATCTTTTTCACTTCAAACAAATAGTTGAAATTGCTTTTTATCTTTCATATGACAGTGAATATGTTCTTGAGTAAAAGGCCCTTGCCTCATAGTGTTAATATTGCTGGAGAAAAGCACTTAAGTCTAAAACAAATTCATAGCCCTCAAAGTTTTGGGCCTTACAATATAATCCTGTTTTGTGTGTGTCCCCCCCCCCCCCCCAAGTTATCTCTCTCTAAAATTCCATAGCATTTTTACATTACAAAGCACTCCTTCCTTCCTGTAATCCTGCTCTCTGTTGCTACTTTGTCCCTTATAATTCTTCTTTTTTACTTTCTTATAAGTTATCTAGTTGCTTCTTCACAGACTGTTACCATAAATGCTAGTGTTCCCTTAGTAGTCTATCCAAAATACTCTTTTCTATCCTTTGTTCTGAGCATGTTCTGATCAATCTCTTCCACTCTAATTGCTTTGAGAAATATATATATATATATTCTTAGGACTCTCACCTCCATATTCATATTCCTAAACCAAATCTCTCTCCTCTTCAAAATTTCCAACTATCTTTGACTTCAATAAAACACACTCTACACAAGAGAAAAAAAAATCATAGACTAGAAGAAAGATACAAAATCACATATCCAATACAGGATCTGTATCCAGAATATATGAAAAACTTAAAAAAAAATAAGAATAACCCAATATAAAAATGGGCAAAAAATCCGAACAGATACTATATAGAAAATATGTGGTATTGCATGATCTCACTCACATGTGGAATCTAATGAACAAAGTAAACTGATGAACAAAATAGACTCAGAGACAGAAGCATGGAAAAGACTGTCGAACCTCAAAGAGAAGGTGGGGGAGGGTGGGTGGGCAGCAAGAGATCAACCAAAGAACTTGTATGCATAACCCATGGACACAGACAATAGGGCAGTGAAGGTCTTTTTTTGGGGGGTGGGGGAGGGGGGGCCTAGAAGAGGTCAATGGGGGGGAAAGGGGACATATGTAATACTTTCAACAATAAAGAATTATTAAATGAAACATAAAATAAAGATTAAAAAAAGGTTCAGGTTAAAATGATGACACAAAAGGATCCATGAAATGCACTGATTGTAATGTTTGTTGAACTCTATACTGTACTACTTGATATCACTGAAATAAAGATCCTCAGGATCTTTGTGGTACTAGAGAGCATTAAAAATGTTTTTGGTGTCTTGTGGAAAAAAAGAAAAAGTTATGTGGCAGCAAATACCATAACTATTCTTTTCTCTTAACTTGTTAGGAAAGCTGGTTCACTAACAGTTCTCACACAACCAACATTTCATTCATCCGTTAGTTCAGTAAGCTTTTACTGGGCATTTTCAATGTGTAAGAGTTTTCTTTTTCAGAGAGAGAGAAGGGAAGGGAGAAGGGAGAAACGGATGTGAGAGGGAAACATCACTGGCTGCCTCCTGTATGTCCACCACGGGGAAAACTGAACCAGCAATCCTTCAGTGCACAGGATTTTGTGAAGAAAACAGAGTTAAAATATGACTACTCTTCTCAAAGAGTTTGAATTAGCCTGATATGTTTTCTGGTAATTTGAGGAGTAGCTCCTATCAAACCAAACCCTCCTATAAAGCTATAATTTAAAATAAATTAGTAAAACTTCTATAAACAACCCAGTTAAAAGACTAGAAGATCCAAGGAACAGAGTTTGGAACAAAGAGAACAGCTGGCAACTAAGAAGGGAAGTCTTAAAAAGGAGGCAACCAAATTCTGCTCAGATTTTTAGACCATCTCTGTACTCTATGTGTGGAATGGATTCCAAGCAGCCCAATTAAGGTGAAAATAACTAAACAAAATACCTGCTGCTGACCACCACAGAAGTCACAGAGTTTCAATCCCATGAAAACAAAAAACAATTAGAAACCAATATTCTCCAAAGAATTTAGAGCATTTTCAATGTAAACCTATGTCTAGAACACAAACCAAAATTATTAGACATGAAAAAAAGAACACTCCCCCCCCCAATTATTAGACATACGTAGATACTGAAAAAATTCCATTAATAGATACCAACTCCAGGATGACCCAGGGGTTAGAATTAGCAGAGATCTTAAAGTAGCCACTATAATTTTGTTCAGAGATAAAAGAAAAACATGCTACTAATGAAAGAAAAAAAATACAAAATTTTAGCAAAGCAAAACTATAGAAACCCTAAAACTGAAAATTAATTAATTAATTTTAAATGTCACTGGATGCACATAACAGCAGATTGGAAATAAAGAGCTGATGAATTTAAAGTCAGATCAATAGAGATCTCCAATCTGAAGAGAAAAAGATGAGAGAATGAGGCGGAAAAATTATTTGAAGAAACAATAGCCACAAATTCCCCCTAATTTCATGAAAGCAAAATTTACAGATTCAAGACAACGGTGAACCCTAGGCAAGAAATGGAAAAAACCCCAGGTACATGCTAATAAAAATGCTGAAAACAAAGATAAAAATAAAATCCTAAAAACAACTAGAGGAAAAAACATTACAGTAAGGGGGAAATGATATAAATGACCACTGATTATGCACTAGGAATAATCGGGACCAGAATATAAAGGACCAGACTTTATAAAGTAGTGGAAGAAAGAAAGAAAGAAAGGAAGAAAGAAAGAAAGAAAGGAAGAAAGAAAGAAAGAAAGAAAGCCAAACTACAATTTTATCTGATAAAAATAACTTTCAAGAATAAAGGCCAAAACAAAGACATTTTTAAATAAAAAGAAAATTCATTACAACAGACTTCTTCCTCAAGAAATGCTTTTAAAAGAAATTCTTCAGGCTAAAGGGAAACATACCAGATGGGAATTCAGGTGATCAGGAATGAATAAAGAGCACCAAAAATGGAAGAATGTGCCTAAATACAGAAGACTATTTCCCCCCCTCTTAGTTTCTTTAAAATACATAAGCCCACTTAAAGCAAAAATTTCAATACTGCATTATGAATTTTATAACATTTGTAGTACTACTTTACATGTATAATCAATATCCATTGTAATAAATATTTCTAGCCATACCATTATGACAGTGAGTTTTAAAGCAAAATCCAGTTGAGATCAAAATATTTTTTTTATCACACACATACATATACATAAAAAACTTTATATACATATATACTTTGGATATTTATATATACCCTCATTTATCAAGAAAGAAATCTTAGTCTGAATGTGTCCTATCATTTTATAACATACAATCCAAATTCTTTATCTTAATGACACACTAACAACTTAGTATAGTCTACTTTAAACATCTTTGATTTCTAAGTTTCTTTAAATTTCCCTAAATTTGGAAAAAGTACACTCATTCTATAAGTCCTTCATAGGATTTCATATTGTTCTTGATTCTATGCCCTTTATATTTTTTCCCTAAGATTTACAATTATGATCTCATTTTCTCTTCTATCTATAGTCCTTATATTTTCTAGATCACCTAATGGCGAATCATATGAAAGCCTTATGATAATACTAAAGTTATCAGGAATCACCTAATATTTACACAACTTTCTAATTTCCTTTTTAAAAATATATTTTATTGATTTTTTACAGAGAGGAAGGGAAAGGGAGAGTGAGTTAGAAACATCGATGAGAAACATCAATCAGCTGCCTCCTGCACACCCGCTACTGGGGATGTGCCCACAACCAAGATACATGCCCTTGACCGAAATCGAACCTGGAATCCTTGAGTCCACAGGTCAACACTCTATCCACTGAGCCAAACTGGTTAGGGCAACTTTCTAATTTCTTAAGAATGCTACAAATTTAGTCCTAGTCAAACCAGTATGGCTCAGTTGGTTGAATGTCATCCCATGCACCAAAATGTCAGGGTTTCAGCCGATTAATGCTTCTCTCTGTATCTCTCCCTCTCCCTTCCTCTCTAAAATCAATAAAAACATATTTTTAAAAAATGCTGCAAATTTAAATCCTATCAGCTTGACAATGCATCCACATGATTCTGACTTCATCAATCAATTTATAAAATATATTAAACTAGAGGCCTGGTGCACGGATTCATGTACATTGAAAGGAAATTAATAGGAGTATTTTAATATTGCTATTCGCCCTTTTTCTATAATAAAAGTCAACCAAATTCACGATGAACAATGACAGATGTGCAATTGGCACCAGCGGGAGCTTTATTATGTATCACACATGTGAGAGTCAACTTAGCCTTTTATATATACATATATATATGTGTGTATATATATAAACTTGCTTAATTAGACCTGCTTTCTGATTTAGCTAACTTTTTCTAGCCCAGTGAAGCACCCCAGCTTCTCTTTCAGGTAATTGTCAGTAACACAGCAATAAATATCAACATGAAACACATTATTGTTGTATATAATGCAGGGAGAACAAAGAGTAAAATATTTAACTGCAGTAGTGTTTGACTATATTCTGTGCAGTGAGAAAACCTGAAATCATTTTCAAGGTCCATCATTTCTTCTTTTCAGTCAGGTCAAGTTTTTAATCTTTCTAAATCTCCATTTTCCGGCTAATGAAAAGAAAATAGGATTCTACCAAGTTTCCTATCTATCTACTCTGGGACTTCTGTGGGGATCAAATTATATGAGACACAGGAAAACGTTTCATAGACATTTGGTTACAGTGTAAAATGTTTCCACCTGACTATAAAGCAAGTGTGTTCCTGGGCTGAACAAACTCCAAGGCTAGTTGTTAGGGAGAGGAAGCTGGGCATTACTGTGACACCATTACCGGGGGCCCACAGGGACTGTTTTGGGCTGGGCTGGGGCCTCATTGGCTGCCATTTGGTGGGCTGTCACTCCGGGGTGGTGGGTGAGGCCTGTGTTTCACTTTGGGGAAGCTGGGTGTTGCTTTGTTGGTGTCAGGTCCACGCTGCCATTTATTTGTAAACTAGAGGCCCAAGGCACAGATTTGTGCACTGGTGGGGTCCCTTGGCCTGGCCTGCAGGGATTGGACCCAAACTGGCTGACATCCCCTGAGGGGTCTCGGATTGCAAGGGGGCGCAGGCCAGGCCAAGAGACCCCATCAGTACACAATTGAGGCCAGGAAGGGACTGTGGGAGGGCTTCAGGGAGTGTCCAGCCCATCTCTCCCAGTCCTGATTTGCTGGACCCCAGCAGCAAGCTAACCTATTGGTCAGAGCATCTGCCTTCTGGTGGTCAGTGAAGGTCATAGTAACTAGTCAGACAAACACTTAGAATATTATATATATATATATAAAATATTAACCCCCAAGGTGGTAGAGCAGAAATAGTATTTGGTTTAGATTCAGAATATAAGAGTTCACAGTTTGACTTCTGCAAGTGTCTAACCCCTAAACCTTAACTTACTTATCTGTTGTGAAGATTAAAGAGGCAATGAATTCTAAAGTTCTTTGGCTCAGTGGTTGAGCATCGTGACCCATGAACCAAGAGGTCATTGGCTGGATTCCCCAGTCAGCGCACATGCCTGAGTTGGGAGCCCAATCCCCTAAGGGCCGTGCAGGAGCCAATCTCTCTCATCGATATTTCTCTCTCACTCTCCCTTCTCTCTCTTTCTCTAATAGTGTATTTGAAAAAAATACGAATAATCATCAAGAGCATCATTACAGATTACTCTAGAAAGAACTGACACTACCTTGGCCAGTGTGGCTTGGTTGGTTAGGAGTCAACCCATGCACTGGAAGGTTGCTGGATTGATTCTAGGTCAGGGCACAAGTCTGGGTTATGGATTGGATCCCCACTAGGGCTATGCAGGATCACATGAATGTTTCTCTCTCTCCCTCCCAAAATCAACTTTTAAAATCTTAAAAACAAAAGAAAGAATGATAACTTTTTGAGGCTCTTTAGGTGCACAGTGTTTGTCTTGGTAGTATTCCAGCCGCCTGCCTTGCTGTCAGGTTAAGTATCACTTGACCTGAAAGTAACAGTAATCTAACATTTCTAATTAGGTTACTTTTAATTCACAGTAACCTGTAACCTCAGATATCCAAGTATGATAGATTTTTAAGAGTAAACAGGCTCTAAGAAGGTAACTGCCTCTAACAAACACAAAAACACATTCTAAAAATACAGTCCTTTAGGAAAGCAATTTGGCATCATATCTATATCAGTGCATCTATCTCTTGAACCAATCTCCCCAACTCTGGGAATCAATCCTAAGAATAAAACCAAAATATAAAAAACCTTTACGTACAAAGATATTTGTAGTTGTGTTGCTTGCAATCCTGAAATTATTAACTGCATAACTGTCCCATAGTACATAATACAGCACTACTATAAAATAGAGTATAATGCAGCTTATAAAAATAATTTGAGTTTATAATTTATAAAATGTTCGTAATGTTGAAAAATACTGAAAGGAAATAAAATCCATAGTTCTTATGTGATCAGAGTACACCAATTCTTTTATCTATTTATCTGAATTTTATTGCCTTTCTACAATAAATCTGTGTAACTGATGAGAGAAGGAAGATTTTTATTAAGAAAGAAACTTAGTAGTAGACTTAAGAAATGTTTTTGCCCTGGCTAGGTACAACCTAACTCAGTTGGTTAATGTCATCCCAATATGCCAAGATAGCAGGTTCAATCCCCGGTCAGGGCACATACAAAAATCAAACAACAAATACATAAACAAATGGAATAATAAAAATCAATGTCTCTGTCTTTCTCCCTCTCAAATTAACCAATAAGAAGCAAAACAAAAAAATTTTCCCCAAGCATGAAGCACTGAAACTTTACTGAAGCTCTTTTTGCTTACCTTCAGGTTTTCACCTGTGGTTCAAATACATGAGGTCATAAGGTAAAGAACCTCTAGATAAATGTGATAGGTCTCTTACCACTATGGATCAATTCTTTCGTTTGCCCAGTGCAGAGATCAACAAACATTTTCTCTAAAGAGCTAGTTAGCAAACATTTTAGGCTTTGTGGGTCTCTGCTGCAGCTCCTGAACTTTGTATTTTTAGCACAAAAACAGATGTAACAATATAAAATAAAAGAGCATGGATGTGTCCTAGTGAAATATTATTTACCAACAGTGAAATCTGAATTTCATATATTTTTAACGTGTTACAAAATTATTCTTTTGATCACCTCTCCCAACATTTAAAAACCAGTCATAGATAGTGGGCCAAACAAAAATGGGTAGCGGGCCAGAGCTGGCCTGTAGGTCAGTTTCCTGACCTCTCCTTCAATGCATTTACTCTCTTGACTGCTTCACACAAAGAAGTAGACAATCCACTCTCAAATATGAGAAACCCGAAAGTTAAGGATCAGGGCTTTGTTTTCAACTTTTTCTATTATTCTATCTATATGCATTTTAAAAAATAATGAAGATTTCAGATTCACATTTAATCAAAGGTGGTTTTATTATTTTCTTTAAGTGATCAAGTAGGTTATAGGGGGAAAACTTTAAAACACTTTAGGGCCGTGACTTTCTATCAATGTGCTGCAAAAAATTTTAAAACATGCCCCCTGACTATTAGTTACTGGCACTGCCTCCCTTTTTTTTTTTTTTCTTGGACTGTCAATAAAAAACAGGGAAAGAAAAAGAAAAAAAAAAGACAACAGCCAACACAATAATCAATAGCCATCTAGTGTGAATGAATCAAAATTACACTGACTTTTTGTCAGATTGGCAACAAATATATTTTCTGATGTGCCACAGTAGTTTAGTAATTAACTTATATGTGCCGTGAGATGAAAAGGATTGAAAATAATAGGTTTAGAGTGCTATCATTTATTTCAAGCAAAAGAAAGAGAATGGAGAACTAAGTGGGCAAAACAATGGGACAAAAAGAAAATAAACACTTTGAACTCTCCTGCAATAACCTCCATATTCCCATAATAAAGTTGAAGGGGCATGGTAACACATATACCATTAAATGGTACTCAAAATGCCAATCAGCTATGTCCCGTATGGCTACAAATGTTGGTATGGGTTGGGGGTGGAGAATAAGAATTTGGACATAAATTCGACAATTTTAGATCTTAGGGAGGAAAAAGAACAATATTTTCTTCTAATGAGCAATAGAATATCTAACAATCAGTTACATAATATTGAACTATGTTTACTTACAGAAAATGTATCCAGGAGTATTTATATATAGTACACAGTACTGCTTAGGGTGTAAAAGAAACTTCCCAATATTACTTCCTACATCGCTAATATAGAAGATACGGAATAGAAACTTTTCTAGGGCTAAGAACCTGTGTAATCTTGAGATAAATTTGAATCAAGGTTTTTGAGGTTAAGATTCTGCTTCCTAGCAAAAGAACAGTGTTCTACTAAATTCTAAAATCCAACATTACAGGCATACATCATTTTATTACAATTCCCTTTATTGCACTTCTCAGATGTGTTTTTACAACTTAAAGGCAAGTCCGTTAATCAACAAAAAGATTATCGCTTGCTCAATTGTGGTCCATGTTTTATTGTGGCAGTCTGAAACCAAACCCAAAATATCTCCAAGGTATGCCTGAAGCTACTTTTTCTGTAAGCAGCATTATTACTGGGTACGTGAGAAAAAATAGATAAAGCACATCAAATAACTTGGTTAAGTTCTGTCAGTTTTTTAGATGCACTAATGTATGTTCCAATAGGTTTACAAATAGTGTGAAGAACCAAGAATATGCATAAGTACTGTACATTTATATCATTAAGAGTACTAGTTTTTCTTGGTCAGCATCTGACTCAATTCCTCATCATATACCTATAATAAAAAACAAGTTAGGAGAAAAACCCATTTAGAGCTACAATAAACGGTATTAAAGCACTTTCTACCACCATGTAACACTAATCACATTTTCAAATTATAGTTTTATTTTAAAGCCATAGAAGAAATTAAACTCTGGTCAGAGGAGGTAGGGTAGGAACTGTGTCACAGCCACCTCAATGCTGAATGAAAAATTTTAAGATATTTTATAAAATGAAAATTCAGATCATGAAATCAACTAATATCTGGAGAGTGACCATAAATGTCTTCATATATATTAAATAAGCAATGCTCATTTTAATAAAGAGACAATGAATAAGGTTCTTCCTCAGACTTTTTGTAATGCTGAAGACACCAACATAAAATGACTGAAAGCAACTTCCTATTGGCACTACTACTCCAAATTAGGCCTCTAATACCTAAAGGCTGTTGCTATCTTGTCCATAAATTACTAAATAACACACAAAAAAATTAATTCAAATAAATGTAAGTCAGTACACAGTAACTTAAACTTATAAAATATTACTATTCTTGGGTATTTATTAAAAACATTACAAGGAGGCCCTAGCTGGTTTGGCTCAGGGGATAGAGCGTCGGCCTACTGACTAAAGGGTCCCGAGTTCGATTCCAGTCAAGGGCACATGCCTGGGTTGCAGGCTCCATCCCCAGTAGGGGGCGTGCAGGAAGCAGCCAATCAATTATTCTCTCTCATCATTGATGTTTCCATCTCTCTCCCCCTTCCTCTCTGAAATCAATAAAAATATATTAAAACAACACACCACCACAAGGAGTGTTTTTAAGGAACATCATCATCGAGCAAACACAGGTGCTGACATCCTTAAGAAGAACCCTGTCTCTTCAGTGTATTAAATCACTTTTACAAATTTGCCAAGAAAATTAATATTTAGCAGTGCTTTTTTCTTATCCATATGAGAAATGTAAAGTTAAATCCAGATTTAAGTATTTATAGATCATTAGCCTTCAAAGATTTAAGATTAGCAATTTCTACTAATCACTATTGAGTAATAGAGTTGAATCAAACACTTTTCTAGTGATATTGGACAAGTCACTCAGTAAGTGGTGAGTCAAGATCCATACCAACATGTTTTGATATTTGCTACTTGTTTGTCCATGCATTTCATGGGAGAATTATGTATGCTTGTTTTACTTGCATAAAGAACAATATTACTAACTCAACTATACTGAAGACAAGCTAAGTTTTATGACAAATCTGGCAAGAATGTGTTATCAGGTGTCTCGTGGCCTCTACGGCGCCCAGGCCTGCAATACTGGGCCTCAATGAGGACCTGGGCATGCTAATGAAGAAGGCAAGGATGACGGCTTTGGGGAAGCGGAATATGCTGCCATCAACTCAGATTGGACCAGATCAATTCCTGTCTGGACCACTTGGTAGAAAACACCTGCCTCCACGAGTTGCTTGAGTCCAACCAGCAGGCTCACCTGGAGCTCCAGCCCAGCTAGGGGAGGCCATCAGCGATGCCTGCCCTTATGCTCCAGGAGCCCCAACCAGGCCCCAACCCTGACTGCCAGACTCTAGCCTGGTCACTCACCATCTGACTGAAGATACCCTTTCAAGGATTGGCCCTCAGGTCCCCTGGTGGCTCTGCCTATTTGATCCACTCTTTAGGTACTCCCCTCTGTGTGTCTGGGCCAACCCCATCACCATCCAACTTCTCTCTGGGGGTCAGGTGTGGGCCTGTAACCCAGCCACCTTGCCTCCTCCCCACTTCCTGGGCACTCTCTTCTTTGCCCAGGCCTTGAATGTCCTCAACAAAACAACAAAGAGTATTATCAATATACAGGCTCCCAGAAATCAGAAATCTTCAGACTCTAGTTCAAATATTCTTAGAAATTATATTATTCCAGCACCAGCATTGAAACATTAAATAAAAATTTACCAAACACTTCTGTGCAAGGATGCTTTAGCTATTTTGAGGATAATCTTATAGTCTCAAGGAATCAAAATAGGTTTATACATATACTTACATATATGCAAAATATAAGGCCAAGAGATTTTTTTTCCTTTAAACTCTTTCAAAGGAGAATCACCACATATTTGAGTCCTTACAACAGATCTTGGATTACAAGTCATTGTCTCAACTTAAGAAAATATTACTTAAGGAAGTTCCTTTATTTAAAAAACAAAACACTGCTTTAAGAAGATCTACACACTAAACAACCTCAATCAATGCCAGTTTTTGATGCTTTTTAGACATCTGAAAGAAGCAAGTAAAATAGTTAGATGGTAATAAAGATGACACGCTTTATAAAATTGTTAGATAATACAAAGCGGCTCTGAGTCAAAGCTAGACGTGGAATGACAAAGATATATTTTTAAAAGAGCCTCCCAAAAACAGTATTTCTAAATTAGCATTCTTTTATGTTATTTACTACTCCATTATCTTAAAAGTGGAAGCAGACGTTGTATGTTTGATTATGTAATTTAATGTGAAACAGAATCACAACCTATAAAGAATTAGTCTCAAAAACAAACAAAAAACAAACACCCCACTAGCCCAGCAGTGTGGCTCAGCAGTTGAGCATCAACTCAAGAACCAAGGGTCACTGGTTTGATTCCTGGTCAGGGCACATGCCCAGTTGTGGATTGATCCCCAGGAGGGGGTATGCAGGAGGCAGCTGATGTTTCTCTCTAGCTCTCTCCCCTCCAGCCCAGCTAAAATCAACAAAAACATATTTTTAAAAACCCACTAAACTTCAATCATATAATGAAGCTGCAAGATCTAATACTGTTAGAACAAAATCAATATATGATACAAGAAATTTTCCAGTCCAGAATTAAAAAAGGAGAAAGGGGGGGTGGGGGACGGGGGAAGATCACTTGGTTTCACTAACATATCTATGACATGAAAGAAATTTTAAAGGAAGAGAGGACTATTATAAATACAAAGAGGCTCAAATATCAAATATACTGTATAAACCTAGTTTGAACCCTGATTCTAACAAATCAACTATAAAACACTCTTTTTTTTTTTTTTTTTGAGAAAACCAGGGAAATCTGAACACAGAATCGATATTAGATGATATTGAGTAAAGTGCACGTTTTAGGCAAGTCTTCCAATTTTTCATTTTTAGTTACAGAAAAAATCACCAAGGAAAAATATATTAACCTTATTCTCTAAACATACTGCTACCTGAAACTCTTGAGAAAACATTTATCTTGCATCAACCTATGTAATAATGCTATACCATGTTTCATTGGAAAAGCTTAAATATATTTCTATAAATTCACCTTTCCCATTACAAAAGCAATTATCTTTTTAAATGAAAAAATGTCTATATTGCTAAACATAAAAATCTAATGTCAGAAACTAATTTACCCAGTTATAAATACAATTTTTATTTCAATCACATCTGTCAATAAAATGGCCTCAAACTGTGAATGAATGCCAAAGCCATGAAATAAAAACATTCAGACACTTAAAATATCCGTAAGTCTTAAGAAAATGAAAAAAACACAACTTTCCTATCTTAGAAACCCAGCAAGTATAAAGGTCACTGAATAAGGAAGCATGTAGAACTTGAGTTCAGGAGACAGGAAGCAACCTCCACTTAAAATTATAAAGATCTGTCAGTGTCTATAAAAAGGAGACAGTCTGGTCACTGAGAAGACTGGCTTTGGATTCATACTTGGCCCACGTTTCTGTTCATAATTATGTCTGCCAGCTACGATAAGTACCTACACAGGAAGACAAATTATCTCTTACCATCTGAAAGGTTTATAAACAAGTAGGAAAGGTTTAAACATTAATATGTGTTAAGACTGCATTATTTGATTTATATACTTTTAATGTACATAAGAATAACTGACCTATTAAAGTGACAACCTTACAAGACCAATTTAAATATGGCAATAATTTAGACTGTTTTTAAAAGTTGAATCTTAATAAATATTGGGACATCTAAGAGAACTTTGGACTCAGACAAATTAAGTTGAAAAAACTATGTATTAAAAATTAAAGTTTACTTTGAAGATGTTTAAGTATGCTAACAGCAAATCTAACTCGAAATAGCTAGACTTGTGAAAGAAAATGGACCTTTAAAAGCAAAAACTGAACAGCTTATGAACCAGGATTCTGATATATAACTTTAATTTTTTAAATTGGAGAAAACCTTTTCTGGTACAAAAACTGCCCTCAAGGACACCAGAAGATTCTAAATAACTTAATTTTCCCCCAAAATTTTAAAGACATCCTTGCAATACAGAAAATGCCAACAACTATTTATGATGACTGTGCAGATGAAACAAGTAATATTTTTAAAAGCAGGGTATCAAACGACCCAAAAACAGAAGCTTAGCCAATTAAAAATATGTATCTTTTATCTTAACAGGATCCCTACACGCAGAATCCCCTAAACCATCCTCAAATACGCCGGGGTCACATGGTGTGGTCATCTATTAAACATGAACCTTAGCAGTAAACAAGCTTTTTAAAATCTTGTAAACAGCTTTTTAAAATCCTTAGGTTAATTCCCTTCAGTAAAACTCTTGATATTCAATACCTTTGCAGGTATTAATTTCCCTTAAGCGTTTAAAAGCATTTTTTTTTCTAAAAAAGCTTTCCCTAAGAACCTTTACCACTTTTAAGTTAAAAAAAAAAAAATCTCACAAAAGACTAAGGCCGGATTTTAATTGACATGATGGTATACATTATGTCCACAATACTGCTCCCCCCTACAAAAATAAATGTTTAAATCTGTGTTATGAAAGTTCAGAAAAGTGCGTTTTCCCCTTAGCTATGCTCTCGGAAGTCGCACCAACTTTTACAAACAAACGTGTCTGGGCATAAAACCTTAAACCATTTGCTTTCCCTAAATGTAGCTCGATTGCAGAAGGGAGACTCCTGCTACCAAGTAGGAAGCCTCGAGCCTTTTCTTTGGCTTTGACTTGCACATCCTCGAGGATCAAAATCCGCTCCAATAACAAACAAAAAAAACAAAAACAAAAACAAAAAAACCCCAACCTTCTTGCTAAATGGCACCTCCCAAGTGGACCCCGAGTCGCTGTTTCTTTCCTTTCCCACACCTGTCTGCCGGAAAGCTTTTTTTTTTTTTTTTTCGGGGACACAGTCGGGGGGAGGGGGGGAGGGACCTCGCGAATGCCCACACTTGTTCGCAGACCCACTCCTTTCTCCTCGCCCACTCCCAGCGCACACGCTTCCCGGGACCCACCGGCCTCTCCCCGCCTCCCGAACCCTGCGGCCGGGCGGACACACAGCGCCGTCTCTAACCTGGGAGCGGGGTGGGCCCCCAGCACCGCGAGGCTTCGCGTGGGGGCGGGAAGAGAGCGGGAAACCAGAGAGCCCCCAGCGCCCGGCGCACACCCCCTTCCGGCGCCCCCCCCCGCCCCCGCTCCGCCCCTGCATTGTGCGAGCGGGCCCAGGCCGCGGCCAGCCCGGGCGCCCGCAGGCCCCGTCCACCCGCCCCCCGCCCCCCGGCGGGCTGCTCCCGTCCCGGCCGCCACACAAAGCCCGAGGCGCAGCCCCGGCGGCGCCAGAGCGCGGAGGGAGGGAGCGGGCGGGCGGGCAGGCGGGCGGGCGCGACTGACTTACGGGGCTGCTGCGGCCGCGCTGCCTCAGCCGGGGACACCGACCGTTGGGCACCCGGCGGCGTCGCTCTCAGACGTCCTCCCCTCCTCCGCCTTCGGTGGCGGCGGCGGCGGCGATCTCTTCTTTCTCCACCTACCTACCTCCCTCCCCCCCACCCCACCTCCTCCTTCTCCTCCCCCTCCTCCTCCTCCTCCTCCTCCTCCTCCTCCGAACCGCCGAGGTACCGAGGGTGAGACACAGAGACTCACAACAACATGGCTGCCGCCGCCGCCTCCCCTCCCCTCCCCCCGCCCACCGGGGCGCGCGCAAGGCACTCCGGGAGAAAGAGGAGGAGGGCGGCGCTCGCCTCCCGGCGGCGTGCGACGCCGCTCCCGCCGGGGCTCTGCGCGTGCGCACGCTCCCCGCGCCGCACGCCGCGGCCGCCCCCCCCACCCCCGGCGCGCGCTCCCCGCCCTCACCTCGCGGGCTCGCGGCCGGCTCTGGGCTCGGCGGCGGCGGCGGCGCGGGCTGTATTGTGCGCCGGCGGTGGGCGGCGCGGGCGCGGCGTTTCCGAACGCTGCGTTCGGCTGTCTTCCCGCGTGGGGCCTCGACTTCCGAATTCGCTTACCCTCTCCGCTTCCTCCCCGCGGGAGCTCCTTCTCCCCCCCCCCCCCCGACTGCGCCGGCCTTACGGCGCGCACGCCTCTTCCGGGGTGCTGGCACCCAAGGGAGCCCGACAGTCATCCAGGCCTTTAGGTTTCACCCGAACCCGTTCCCCGCGTCAAGATTATGGAGGCGCATTTTTATTTTATTATTATTATTTTTTTATTTCAGAGGGAAAGGGAGAGGGAGAGAGGAATCCAAATGATGAGAGAGAAATCATTGATTGGCTGCCTCCTGCACAACCCCTGGTGGGGTTTGGACTTGCAACCCAGGCAAGTGCCCTCACCTCCTGGTTCATAAGTCCACGTTCAGCCACGAAGCCACACTGGCTAGGCATCTAGGAAGGCTTAATGCTTTTTGGGGAAAAAAGGGCCCTCGTTTTTTGTTTGTTTGTTTTAAAATATATATATGTATATTATTATTAATTTTTTTACAGAGAGGAAGTGAGAGATAGTTGGAAACATCCATCAGCTGTCTCCTGCACTACCCCCACTGGGGATGTGCCCCCAACCAACGTGCCCTTGATGGGAATTGAACCTGGGACCCTGGAGTCTGCAGGCAGACGCTCTATCCACCGAGCCAAACTGATTTCGGCGAGGACCCTCTATTTTTATTTTACAAATCGTACAGCTCGTTTTATTTATGAAGTATTATCTCTATTAGAGAAAAGACTTTTTTTTTTTTTTACTACCATAATTCTTAGCACCTTTAAAATCAAAACATGCATTATCAATATTCAAATGAGGGGTATGTGACATTTCCCAAATTTGCCTCTAGAAACATTTCTTCGTGGGAAATCTCTTAAGAGGTTTTGGGCTCCGCAGAACACAGAAGAAAGCCCAACCCTTTCGTGATCTGACTCCACCTCTCTCTAGCTCCTGATTCCCTAAGCACAGTGAGCCCTGTCTTGCCTCTGAGCCTTCACATATGTTTTGCAATCTGGCCTTGCTCATTAGGCACCTTCTCATTATAATTGGCTTCTCTTGTAGATTTACCTACAAGTCAAGGATGCACTCCTCTGCTACCATAAATATTAAGTCGTTAAGGTGAACATAGTAATTGATACCTCACATCCATCCTAATCACTTGGGAGCTTGTGAGACACGGAGAATCTTGGCCCAACTACAGACTTACTGATTCAGAATTTGCATTTTAACAAGATTCCTGGGTCATTCCTCTACATGATAAAAAGTTTAAGGAGCATGGGTAAACCAACCACAGTCGTTTTATTTGGCTTGATAGTAAGTGGCTTTGGAATGGGTGTATCATGTTTTGAGACACAAAGAGTTGCCAACTCAGAGTATATATATATATATATATATATATATATATATATATAGCTAATATGCAAAGTGTCCCCTCAGGAGTTCGATCAGGAGTTCCATCACTCGCTATGGTGTGTGCTGACCACCAGGGGGCTGCGTGGAATGAAAAAAGGCCTTGGTTGGCAGCTGGGGAAGGAAGACCGAGGCTGGCAGCCAGAAGGCCCCTTATTGTCAGCCAGGCCTAGGAACCCTACCCGTGCATGAATTTTATGCACTGGACCTCTAGTCTGGGATAAAAAGCCAGTCTCTTCTGGATGTATACAAGAAAGCAAGTTGCCCCAATTCCTGCTGATAGGCCTCTTGTGGCCATTCTCTCCTTCTTCTTTAGTAACAGGTCCTGTGGGCTGGAAGAGGCATAGGTTGGAAAGAGTGTCCTGCCTTTCCCACCTCACGTATTGTATCTTAGCACATTACAGACCAGCAGTTTTATTGCTAGCTTTACTCAGTGGCCAGATAAGTTTTTGCTGAATGAGTACAAAAAAACGTTTTACATAAATGTTAAAGGCATGCTTTAAAATTAAATACCCATTGCATTTTGAAGTTATTTATTACATGTTCTTACAAGCTAATATCTTTTTAAAGAATTCTCATGATTGGCCACAAGGCTTAGAACAGAAAACACGAGAGTTCTCATGATCCATCCACAATGTGTTAGGAATGTGTCCATATGGCCTGTTGAGACAAGTGGTTTTCAACCAGAGTTGCATATCAGAATCACCTGAGGAACACTTAAACTATAGATCAACTCCCAGGGCCCACCCCAGAGATGGGTGTAAGCTGAGGCCTGGATATTGATATTTTTAGAAAGCTCCTCAATTGTTTGTAATATGTAGCCCCTCAGAACACCAGTTTAGGCAGATTACATCTTAGAGCAGAATGCCATTTTAATATTTCCTGTGCAAATGCCCCCTTTCCACTGGACTGCTTATAGACTTCTTATAAACTTATTTTCTTTTTTTTAAAAAAAATCTGTTTTTATTGATTTCAGAAAGGAAAAGAGAGAGAGAGAGAGAGAGAGAGAGAGAGAGAGAGAAATCAATGATGAGAAAGAATCATTGATAGGCTGTCTTCTGCACACCCTGTACTGGGGATTGAGCCCAAAACGCAAGCATGACCAGGAATCAAACCATAACCTCTTGGTTCATGGATTGATGCTCACCCACTGAGTCACATTGGCTGGGCAGCAAACTCTTATAACTAAGTTCAAATCATTCCAATTTTGATACCACTGAAATACTTATGTCCCCATTTGGTGAACATCATTATTTCCTGCATAGATACAGGTAGAAGATAGAGAGCTACATAGACAAGAGTGATGGGAACAGGAATAGGCTCAATCTGTCCGTGCTGTTTTAAAGATGCAGTGTTGAGTTTGGCCTTTAATAAAATAACTGAAGCAAATGCTCAGATGCATGTTTCTTCATTGCAAGAGAGATTGATTGATAAAAGGTTCCTCAAGGTTAAACAAAATAATAGATATCATTAATAGGACGATATGCTTCAATATTGGTAAGTATTGAGTTTCTTTTTTCTTATGGAAAAGTCTAAAAAGTATGAGAGATTAGCACACTTTTACTTCCTTCTGCCTCTTCCCCGTACTTCCTACTTTTGCTTACATTATAGTACTTTTTACTTTGTCAGGGTTTATAACATGTACATTCTATTTTTAGCCATCACTTACCAACTGATTTTTTTCATAACTTCAGTTTTCTGTCTTTTGTGTGATGTGCTCCTCCCCCTGGCCCCTTTCCCCCCACCCTCCAGTCTGTTTAATGGAAAGGCCACTTTTTCTTCTTGCTACTCCAGGTTAGCACAAATAAGCCTGGCACACTTCTTTTTGCTTTGAGCTAATATGAGTCAAATCTTTTTGCCCAGCTACTGTGACTCAAAGGTTGAGCATCAACCTATGAACCCGGAGGTCATAGTTTGATTCCCTTTCAGAACACATGCTGAGTTGTGGGCTTGATCCCCAGTAGGGGGCATGCCGGAGGGAGCCAATCAATGGTTCTGTTATCATCGATGTTTCAATTTCTCTCTCTCCCTTCTCTAGGGGGATATATATATATATATATATATATATATATTTCAAAAAATTTTGACAGCTTTTTCACTCATCTGGGACCAGTGTGTCTTTCCTATAGTTTGAGTATTGCATATAGTTGTGTGTGTGTGTTTTTTTAATACATTTTTATTGATTTCAGCAAGAAAGGGAGATGGAGAGAGACAGAAATATCAATGATGAGAGAGAATCATTGATTGGCTGCCTCCTGCACATCTGCTTCTGGGGATTGAGCTGCAACCTGAGCATGTGCCCTTGACTGGAATTGAACCCAGGACCTTCCAGTCTGCAGTCCAATGCTCTACCCAGTGAGCCAAACCAGCTAGGGCTGGCATATAGTTTTAAGCCACTTTTCTGTAGCCTGAGAAAAACGTGGTTGGCGTGGCAAAGACTTTAGCACTAAGGTCAATTCTTACTGGAAGGCCTAGATTCTCTTCACTCAGTAGACATTCTCCTGAACATTCTTTGCCAACACCCAAAGCCACCCAGTCAAGGAGCTATTCTGTTCCCATGGGCGTTATCTTATTCTGTCAACTGGCAAATCTTGGTGACATCTGTTCCGCTTTCTGGCTTGTCCTGACGTGGCAGCCTGGTCTGTCAGAACCCTGTCTCCGTGTTAAAGCAAAGCAAGGATCTACTTGTGCAGAAGCCCCCTTCCCCCTCCACGACTGAGCCCTGTTTCTTAAGGAATCATATTGTTGAAATCATGAGGAAGTTTTTCTTAGATGTTCTTACTCTGGAGACTTTGCATAACACAGAATAATCCCTTGCTCTCCAAGTGAAACGTCCAGGAAAGCATTTCTCCACAGCTTTTCTTTCCAATCTCAAACTCCTTTCCAAGACTTCCTTCTGTCCTTCTCATGGGAGTATTCTCAGGAGCAGCATGGCTTGTGCAGGCTTGAATTCCCCTCCCTCCAGCCTTTGCAAAATAAAGACCTTGACTATCTGTTGTTCTCCCGTGGCCGTCACTAAAGCAGTGGTGACCTGGACTATGGCATGTCTTGGATTCTGGGAAGAGTTGATCATGCTGGGACAAGCTATGGTGGCTGTGGGCTTGTTTGCTTGTATTCTCTGAATTCTTGTGTGTGAGGCCAGAGCTGTTGCCATTGTAAACGTTTCACTGACCCCCAAAGGAGAGGTTAAATGAATATTAGAGGGTGAGCCAGAGGCATTTCCCTGGATATGAACATACCTAGATTAGGTGGGGTTCTCCCAGCTTGTTATGGTTTCTCAGGGGGAAAATCCTGGGTATTCCTCCAATTGGGGATTTTCCTGGTTCACAATAAGGAAGTTCAGGTCCTAGACAGACACAGAGAGATCTCTGACTGTCCAATGTCTTCAAGGCAAGGGCACCTCTGGACCAGGAGGCTGGTCCTTCTCAGACCTGCCACACTCCAATAATTCCCAGAGGATGACTTGCATACCATTGGGGTGACTCTGAGGCTGTGAGAAGGTGAGTCACGGAGTCAAATTATGCTCATAAATTCAAAAATAAATCAAGGAAGATCGACTAGAATCCTGTACTTTATAGACTGCCAGGAAAATATATTATGCTTTCCAATTTTTGTCATTAAACTAGAGATACATTCCCACAGAAATACACAATATTATAGAAAATTTCCTGGTAGTGCAGCAGGCTCTCTGAGTTATTGTGATTTATATAATGTGGACGAAAAAGGGGTGCTTTAATAAATCTAACCAAAAGTTAACCTCACAGGGTGTTCTGACCATAAATGCCTACCTGGGCAGGTCATGGTAGGTAGTCATACCCCAGGCATATAACTTCTTTATGAAAGGGTTTAAGCAAGCTGTGTCCATTGTTCTTGTGCATCTCAGTTGACACACCTGAAATGCCCACCTCCCTGTAATCTTTCATACAGTTGCTCACTCCTCAGTTCCAAAGGTAATACATAAACACTTTCCAGCATTTAAGATCTTGCTTCCCAGTATTGTCATCCATTTGACTCAAATAAATTCTTTTTTTAAAAAAATATATATTTTATTGATTTTTTACAGAGAGGAAGGAGAGAGATAGAGAGCTAGAAACATCAGTGAGAGAGAAACATCGACCAGCTGCCTCCTGCACAACCCCTATCGGGGATGTGCCCGCAACCAAGGTACATGCCCTTGACCGAATCGAACCCGGGACCTTTCAGTCTGCAGGTTAACGCTCTATCCACTGAGCCACATAGGTTTTGGCAACAAATTCTTTTTTAATCACACCGAGTTTATGTTAATATGGTTACTTTGGTTGCCTGAGGAGCCAGCCGGGTATTGAGAGAGTTGGAACTCTCAGCCCCATCTGCCACCTCTAGAGAGGAGTTGGAGGTTGAATTAATCACTAATTGCCAATGATTCCATCAGCCATGCCTACACACTGAGGCCTCTATAAAAACTCTAAACAATAGAGTTCTGAGAGCTTCTATATGGGAGGAGGTGGGGCTGCTGGGAGAGTGACACATCTGGAGAGATCAGGGAAACTCCTCCATCCCCCCATTCCTTGCCCTAGGCCTCACCTCCATCTGGCTATTCTGAGCTATATCCTTTCGTTTTATTTTAATTTTTTTCAAATTATAGGTAAGCCCTGGCCGAGTAGCTCAGGTGGTTAGAGCATTGTTCTGATACACCAAGGCTGTGGGCTCCATCCCCCATCAAGGCACGTTAAAGAATCAACCAATGAATACATAAATAAGTGGATGAACAAATCGATGTTTCTCTCTCTGCTTTCATCTCTCTCTCTCTCTCTCTCTCTCTCTCTCTCTCTCTTGTTAACCAAATTTGAGATTATGTCAGTAGCCTTTCCCAATGAATAAGGAAGTTGGATCTCATTCTGTGGGTTAGTTCGCTTTTAAAGTTCTATGATTCTCTCTTTATAATATATATTTTTTATTTTTATTGATTTCAGAGAGGAAGGGGGAAGTAGAAGCATCAATGATGAGAGAGAATCACTGATCTGCTGCCTCTTGCCCATTCCCTACTGGGGATTGAGCCTGCAATCCGGGCATGTGCCCTGCCTGGTTCATAGGTCGACGCTCAACCACTGAACCACACTGGCTGGATTCCTCTCTCTCTTACGAAACAATAAATAATAAAAAGTTAAGGGGTAGTAGAAGTGAGCCAGCGGGCTGCATGGGCTCAGAGGCAAAAGAGTCCTTGGAGCTCAGGAGAGAGAAAAGCAAAGGTTAGCAGCTGGAGGGGTGGACGGAGGGAAGAGAAAGAGAAAGCAATACTCGGGGCAAGCTCCCAGAGAGCTCTTTGCTGGTTTGTTGTCTTGTCTTCCTGCCCTAGAAGGCAAGCTCCGCGGAGGCAGGGATTTGTGTTTGCGGCTATAGCCCAGCTCCTACACCTGGGGAAAGCACCTAAGAAATATGTGTGGGACGAGTGGACGAGCTCCTCATGGGAAGCTGGCTGCTCATACTTGCCTAAGTGTTTCCGGGAAAAGCTTGACGAGGGGTTTCCTCCAGACCCCCTGAGGAGACAGGGGAGGGAGGGCGGGCGCTACCTGGCTCTGCTCTGTTCTCAGCAGAATGGGCAGCTGCCCCAGGGAAGTAAGATGAGTTTCTTACTGTGGGGGAGATGTTTATGTTTCTAGAAGTGCAGGCCTCAGGTTTGGAGGCATCCAAACCAGTCCAGCGAGAGTGAGGGCAGGATTCTGTCCAGACTCGTAAAAATGAGAGAATCATGGGGGCCGCCCGAGCCTTGCTGTCTGTTCCAGGTGAGACCAGCAAAATGGACACGGTGGCAGTTCATGGAGCGGTAGTGTTCTTTTTTTAAACACAATGCAGATTTATTTATTATAAAATCCTGTTTTTATTGATTTTAGAGAAAGAGAGACAGAGAAGCATTGATCAGTGGCCGCCTGTATGCACCCTGACTGAGGATCGAACCCACAACCTGGGTATGTGCCCTAACTGGGAATCAAACCCTCAACCTTTTGGTGGAGGGGATGAAGCTCCAACCAACTGAGCCACACCCTCCAGGCGTGTGGCTGAAGGACAGGGATGGAGTAAGTGAGGGCAATGGGCCACTGTCCCAGCACACAAAGGACAAGGAAGCTGGACGGAACCCTGTTTTGCCATGAAACCAGCAGCTAGGGGGAAGCAGGCCTTACTTTCAGAGTCACCCATTGTCTCAGAAAGTATTTTTTACTTCAAATATGTGCCATGCATGGTTTTAGGCCTTTGAGGAGCTGGAGGTTCCTGCGATGTGGACCATGGGGCCACAGGGTGGGGCCTGGGCTGGCTCAGGAGAGATCCCAGACTCCCTCCAGTTCAGCTCCTCCTTTTTTCTCCGCGGGGGAGGCAGCTCAGGATGGCCAGCCTCCCTTCCACCCGCAGCAGAGATCAGCACGACCTGCATCCCCCAAGGCTGCAAGGAGGCCCTGGGCAGCCTCCCGAGGCTCCCATCGCCGCTCCTCACCAGGGAACCCCTCAGCCCCTCCTCCTAACTGCTGCCAACTCCCCAGGGGAGGAGGGATGTCTCCACCACGGCTGCCCAGAGCTCTGTAGCCAGAGCTCCACCTGCTGATGGACTGGCTCCCTTTGCCACCTGGAGCTGCCACAGGCACTGGTTCTGGGGCTTGCTGAGGGCAAGGAAGACTGCTGTGTCTAGCAGGGTGTGTGTGTGTGTGTGTGTGTGTGTGAGGGTGTGAGGGACGGGGGGGGGGGGGCAGAAGATGGAAGAAGATGCTTCTTCAGGGCAGGGTATTTGGGCCAGGTGACCTCCCATAGAGTTGGGAGGGGGCCAAACGATGAGCCAGTTGGGTCCGGAGTTTAGGATGGAGCTCAGGCACTGAGCCCAGGGCCAGGCTGACCCTGGCAAGGGGAGATCTTCAGCGTCTGCAGCGGGGCATGACAACCTGAGGTCTTACAGGTCGGCCTCACTCATTCACCCGGAGACACAGCAGCCACAGGCTCAGCTCAGGCTTCCCAAAGGACTGGGGGGACAGCAGGACTTCTGAGAGGACTGTCTTGTCCCTGGCAGCTGGAGGGGGTGAAATCGCCTGTGAACTCTTGGGTGCATATCTGAAACAGCTCGGTGAGGCTAAGAACGCCCACAGGCTGATGGGATCTGGTTTCCATCATTTGGCGCTCCTTGCCTGGTCCATGCCCGCATCCTGAGTTTTGGTTATGACCAGCCATGGGGGCTGGGGCTGGGGCTCACTTCACAGGTAGAATGCACCGGAGGAGAGATGTATCTTACGGGTTTGTAGACTTCGCTGTTTCTTTCCCTCTTTTTTTTTTAAAAAAAATAAAAATGTATTTTATTGATTTTTTTACAGAGAGGAAGAGAGAGACATCAATGATAACAGAATCATTGATCGGCTGCCTCCTGCCTCCTTATTGGGGATGGAGCCTGTAACCCGGGTATGTGCCCTGACCAGGAATGGAACTCTGACCTCCTGGTCCATGTGTCTACACTCACCCACTGAGCCACACCGGCCAGGCTCTGTGTCTCTCTAAGAAAACGCCGAGCTCTGAGTGCAACATGTGGCCATCGGAGCATATTTGTGAGATTTTTAATTTTGTTCCATTGGATATTCAATTAGGGGTTCCCATATTTGATAATTTTCCAGTATTATACTTTTAATTATTAAAAATATTAATTTTTTTATTTTGCCGAAACCGGTTTGGCTCTGTGGTAGAGCGTCGGTCTGCGGACTGAAAGGTCCCAGGTTCGATTCTGGTCAGGGGCATGTACGTTGGTTGTGGGCACGTAGGGGGTGTGCAAGAGGCAGCTGGTCGGTGTTTCTCTCTCATCAACGTTTCTAGCTCTCTATCTCTCTCCCTTCTTCTCTGTAAAAAATCAATAAAAATATATTTTAATATATATATTAATTTATTTATTTTAGAGAGAGGAAAGGAGAGAGAAACATCAATTTGTTGTTGGAACTTACTCATGTATTCATTGGTTACTTCTTATAGGAACTGAGGATCGAACCCACAACCTTAGAAAAATCTTGGTGCATCAGGATGCTCTAACCAACTGAGCTACCTACCTGGCCAGGGCATTTTTAGTTATTTTAGCTTTATAATATGTTTTCATATTTCATAAGGCTAATCTTTCCTCACACTCTTTTATTTTAGAATTTTCTTGATCATTCATTAGTAGGGCCCTTGGAACTTAGGAGAGAGAAAGGCGAAGGTAATGCACCTGTGAGGGGAATGGTGGGGAAAAGGAGGGAGAGCGGGGAGGGAAATTCACAGGCATGAGAAGGACAGCATGCTTGTTGGCCACTCTTATTTGATTGTTTCCATAAGAACTTTAGAATCAGTGTGTCTAACTAATTAATGAAAAATTAATTAAAATTTAATTAATCTCCTAACCTAGATCATGGTTTGAGTTTCCATTTGTTCTAGGGTTATTTTCCTGTCTCCATCAAGAAGTTTAAAAATGTTTAAACTGAATGTTGTTCATTACAGTTTAATTTGCATTCCTATAATTATTCTTAAGGTAGAGCATCTTCTTATGTTTTAATTAGCCATCCACTCCCTTCCATCCCCACTTATTTTGTTAATAGTCTATTTATAACTTATTGCCAATGTTTTACTTGGGCTACTTTTTATTTATTTATAAATGTTGATTTATACATAGTATATAATCTGGATACTGTTGTCAGTTACATGAATTGAAAATGTCTTCTTCTAGTCTGTGGCTTGTTCTTCATTGGCATCATTTGATTTTTTAAAAAAAATTTTAATTAAAAAATACATTCTATTTCTTCTTTACAGGGAGTAATAGAGAGGGATAGAGTTAGAATCATCGATGAGAGAGAAACATCTATTAACTGCCTCCTGCACACCTCCTACTGGAGATGTGCCCGCAACCAAGGTACATGCCCTTGACTGGAATCGAACCTGGGACCTTTCAACCCACAGACCAGTGCTCTATCCACTGAGCCAAATTGGTCAGGATCATTTGATTTTTAAAAGTTTAATTTTAAAATATAATAATATCTTTTATGGCTAATGCTCTTTGGGTCCTGTTTTAAAAAGAAATACTCTCCTTTCTTAAGGCCAGGAAAATATTTTCCTATGCTTTTTGTCTTTACAAAGAATTGATAATTCATTTTCAATTAATGTACCTTATAATTCCTGTTTAGCAGCTCACTGACTGTATCTGGCAGCATTCTTTTTTTTTTTTTTAAATCAAATTGAGTCTTTCTTTTTTTTAAATATAATTTTATTGATTTTGTACAGAGAGGAAGGGAGAGAGATAGAGAGTTAGAAACATCGATGAGAGAGTGTCATCGATCAGCTGCCTCTTGCACACCCCCTACTGGGGATATGCCCGCAACCAAGGTACATGCCCTTGACCGGAATCGAACCCGGGACCCTTCAGTCCCCAAGCTGACGCTCTATCCACTGAGCCAAACCGGTCTCGGCTGGCAGCATTCTTAGTAAGCACAATAATGAACTGATTTGTGCAGAAAAGAAATTTACTAATACGTATTAAGTAATAACAACATCAGTTTCTGGTGCCAGGTAGTGAGTCACCGAGGTTCAATCCCAACCGTGACCCTAGATCGAAGGAGCTGCAGAGAAGTACAAGGTCCACTCCGTGCCCCTCCGCAAGGACAATGAGGGCCAGACGGGTGAAGGTCACTCCAAAGGTCAGCAAAGCGGCAGGTAAAGCAGGTGTTACAGAAAGACAGGTGTCCTGTCCATGGACCGGCGCAGTGTGAGAAGGGTAAGGGCACACCTGGGCAGGTGGGCGTTCACCCCAGCGAGGTGCCTATCCCCAGGCTAAAGCTGGACAAAGAGCAGGAAACAACTCTGGAACGCAAAGCCCCATCTCCACACGTTGGGAAAGAGGCAGGCAAAAATATAAGGAAGAACTTAACTGAGAAAACGCAGAAGTAAATATAACCTGTTATGCAACTGCGGGTTAGCTGTAGGTCTTTAGCCTGGTGGGTATTCCTTTGAAACGTTTCAAGATGTCCCGGGAGTATTTTGTTTTGTTCCTGTTCTGTTATTGATACAATCTGTAAACCTACTGTTGCTATTGGGATTAAATGTATGAACAGAAGTTGGAAATGTTCCTTACAAAAGCAAAAAGCAAAGCAAGCAAAAAAATAACAACAGTTAAGCATCACTGTCGAGTATCATTTGAAATTCTTTTCCTATATGAAACTCATGTCATCGTAAATCCTGGGGCCCTGGCGGTGTAGCTCAGTTCATTACAGAGCCGTCCCAATATGCCAAGGTTGCAGGTTCGATTCCCGGTCAGAGCACGTACAAGAATCAATTCAATGAAAGCATAAATGAGTGGAACAATGAATGGATGTTTCTTCTTACTCTCTCTCTCTCTCTTTCTAAAAGAGAAAAAAAGGAAGAAATCCTGGACTCAGCACAATGTAGTGACTGAATATAATCCTTGGATGCTCCCCTTTGGTGACTATGCTAACTGTATCAAGTCGCTTTTACTGCGTAACATATTATCTTAACATGCATGGCTTACCATGGTAACCATTTATGAGTTAATGATTCTGTGGGTCAACATGTTGGGCTGGTTCAGTTCCTCTGGTCTTGGCTGGGCTCAGTCAAGCTTCTGTGGCCTTCTCTAGTTTGGGAGGGTTTCTTCTCCCCCTCCCCCGCCCCGCCCACCCCAACACACACATTTCTGAATTTCTGGCTGTTGGCTGGGGAAAACAGGGCCATTGGTTATATGTCTCTCACCATCTGGCTCGTTCCCATGTTGATGTCAAGGTACCAAGTGGAGCAAGCGAGGGCAAGCTTCCGTGTACAGTTACTTTTTAAGTCTCTCTGCTTGCTTCAAGTTTGCTATGATCACATCAAGTGATGCGAAGCCTAACTCTGGGTTAGTTCAAAAGAGGTCAATGGTACGAGAGCTTGAGAGACGATACATTTCCAGGAATTTTGCTTGATATCGGTCACGGGGAAACATTTACACATAGCAATTGGCAAACAATACAGACAAAGACAAAGGCTTTCTCCCCCCCTTATCCTTCCCCCCCCCTCCTCCTCCCAGAGAACCAGTTTACAACTACGATGTCCCTAGGACTATCTGAGGACATGGGTACCCAGAGAGGAAGCGTTGCCGCTGCTTTTAAAACTACCCTAGAGAATGTGGTCTTTTTGTATATCGTGGAGTCACAGTTTTCAAGCATGACCATGACCGGAGTGGCGTGGTGTGTGTACAAAGATAGCTGAGTATGTGTGGAGCAGTCAGGGATTCATTTATGTCTTGTTCAGCATCCTTCAGTCTTTTGCGGTCAGACCCTGCTTGAACCCAGCTAAGCCACTCTCCGTGACACAGTGATTTATCCGAAGGACAAACCCACAAACCGAGCTCATTCAGTCAGAATCATTCCCCAGGGTTCTTTCCAACCGGAAGTTGGGGGAAGAAAGTCCCTCTTACAAATTGTGATAATATGAACCACGAGCTGCCCGTGGTGATAATTACATGTTCGTGGGGGACAGTCAGCCCGAGAGAGAACAGCTCTCAGATCTGCATGAACGAGAGGCAGGAACAGAGAGAGTGGAAGGAGACAGAGAGGAAGAGACAAATCCGCCCCGTCCCTTCTTGCTGTCTGGTCGTGTCTAATGCCAAATACACCGTCTGAAGCAGGGTGAACGAACGTCTGCCACTTACACCCAATGCGTTTGGGCCAATACACAAACACACGTATCTTGTTGCAGGGGTGGGGAAACTAGGACAAGGGCGGATCAGCATTGCCGGGCAGAGACGGGATCTGGGTCAGGGCATCGAGTTCATCCCCCTGGGGGTCCATGAAACAAAGGCCTAGGTCCTATCATAGGCAGAGCTCCTCTGAGATTTGTAATTCTCCTCCTTGCGCCCGCCCCATGCCAGTTCAAGGTATGGTTGAAGACAATAGAGATGACTCCAGACAACTGGAGCAGAAAGAGGCGGACTGCAGGGAATTCGGTGATTACACCGCTGCTGGAGGGCAGGAGGCTGAGCTGCCAGGAAGGACGCCCCTGCCCGGAAATCATTATCCCATTGTGCTCCGCCTCTTTGTGACCACAGAACTAGCGCCCACCACTCAGGTTTCTCCTTCTGCAACTGCAGAAAACAAAACAAAACAAAAATCAAACACCCGCCTGACCATGCTCGCTAGCAGAAGCACCAGCCACCACAGAAGCACGTCTCACGTCCCAGGCTCACGCCTTACAGGCAACAACAGTTAGCATCGTCCTTCCAGAAAATCTCTGCATGCTTGTGTGTGTAAGCATACGTGTTTGTACAAAGCAAATGGAAGCACACCAAATGTTGGTCTGGTTGCTAATTGATTTAAAAGACCTCTATTTAGATGACTTTTCTTTCTTTCTGTTGTTTGGAGGGGGATGGGGAATCCTTTTCTAAATGAGAATGGAAGACTATGACTAGGTTCCTCCCTTCCTCCCTTCCTCCCTTTCTCCTTTCTTTCTTTCTTTCTTTCTTTCTTTCTTTCTTTCTTTCTTTCTTTCTTTCTTTCTTTCCTTATTAATGACTGGGTTTCTTAAACATACCACTTTGATCCCTAATTTTAACACGGATTCCAAGTCCTTGGGAATGAATCTAAACTACCATGGAACAACATTAAGAATTAAACAAGAAGCACGTAACTCTTTGAAAATCCCTTTAAAATAAAGTGTTCTTTTGAGAGGAAACTTTAGATTTGTATATACACATCTTTTCCTCTTAAAAGCCAAAGTCTTTATACTTTGGGAAGGTGAAACTGTATGCTTATTAACTTTTCTTTCTCTCTACTCATTAGTTTTTAAAGGGGCAGGATTTTATAGCTTTCTCTGAATTCTATCTCAAAATTTACAGAGCCAAGAGCAAATACATTGTCCTTTTAAAAACACGGCCGAAAGGGAAAAAGAAAAACAAATTAAAAAAAAAACACCTCTAAATGCTAAAGACTGAAAAACAAGCAAACACAAAACAATAATGACAACAACAATCCCCAAAACTAAAACAAAACAACAAACAAACAAACAAAAAAAAAACACCACAAAAACAAAAAGTATGAAAAGAAAGAAAAAATTCTGAATCTAAGAATAAATAGCATGCATGGGCTTGATCGCACATAAGGGGTAATCAGCTCAATGCATCACCTCGACAGTGCCCCTGAATCAGACTCCATGGAGGTCAGCGACGGAAGACAAAGATGAGGGAAAAGAACAATGGAAGCCACTTGGCAGAGAAGGGCACCGGCCTCGCTCTCCCTTCTCACTGGCACAGGCCTGTCCCACAGGCCCTGGGTTGAGTGAGGGACAGAGGGGGCGGGGCCCGCCTGAGTTACTGCCTTTGTGTGGGGACCTGCTGCAGGAGCCCCCTCTCTGGGTGAGAGCCATTGGCCTGGTGCACTCCCCACTGTTAATCATCCCAGCCCAGGGCGTGGCCTCCTGAGTGTGAGCCTCCAACTGGGGGAGATTCCAGCCTGTCTCCAGGGGCAACCAGTTCCTTCTAAAGGCAGCATCACCCAGCTTCATGCTCCCACACTGGCCGTCCCCCTGGCCGGCCTGTTGTGAGAGTAGGATGGGGGCTGACTGGGAGGCTCAGGGAGGAGGGATACGGCCAAGCGAGGGCCATTTGGCTCAGAGAAGGGGGGCCCTGGGTGAGCACTGGGGCTGGAGTGCACTGCAGCCTTGGAGGGGAGCGGGTGCTCCGGAAGGTGATCTGGCTCCTTGTGCTGAGAGCGGCTCTCCAGGGAACCCGGGCGGAGGGGGGGTGGGGGGGGGCAGCACAGGACTGAGGGGTGTGGATGGGTCTGAGGTCGCAGCAAGGGAGGGCTGGCCTGCTTCCTGGTTGTGGGTGAGGAGCCGAGGTCAGCCGTGACTCAGAGTCCGGGCCCAGCTGACCAGGGCTTGCACATGGCCTTTCCTGGGAAGGGATCTCTGAGACAGCCACGTTCCAAAGGTTCATGAGGCAGCTCTCTCGGGATCCCTGAGGGATGGCAGGGAAGGAGGCAGGACTGGGAATACCGAGAACAGCGTGGAGCCACTGGGCAGCCCCGTGGGAAAGCGCAGCGACCCCACAGGGATGGCCCGGCAGGGCTGTGCCAGCGTGGGCGATGGGGCTGGCCGCCATGTGCCCACACCGATCGGTCTCTGCATGGAAACCCCCTGGGAAAGGAGGTGACTGAGGAAATCCCAGGGGCATGCTGACAGCGGGCCTTCCTGCCAGCAGCACTCCCGGCCGCAGAGGGGACAAACCCATCCCTTCTGAGGGGCCCTGGGGGGCCCCGTCAGGGTGTCCACCACAGCAAGGAAACACGGCAGGGCTTGTGGGAGGAGTTTGTTCGGGAAGGAGATGAGTTCCATTCGGACTCTCTGAGTTTGAGGTGTCTAAGCCAGTGGTCGGCAAACCCCGGCTCATGAGCCACGCGCGGGTGGCTCTTTGGCCCCTTGAGTGTTCTAACGCCACTTCTTCAAAATAGACTTGCCCAGGCCGAAAACCGACTTCTGCACACGGGCCACGAAGTTTCAGCCGCACTGTACGTGGTATTCGGTGGAAGCGCCACCCTCAAGGGGCCAAAGGGCCGCTTGTGCCTCGCGAGCCTCGGTCTGCCGAGCACTGGTCTAAGGGCTGGGCAGGTGGGTATGCCCTGGGCAGTGGGTGTGTAGGTCTGAAGCTCCGGAGGAAGGTGGAGGCCAGAAATGCAGAATTAGCCAAAGGGTTAAAGCGGAGGGGACGTCAGAGGGACCGATGGGGCAGTTGGCGTCAGAGAGATGGAATCTGAGCTGATTCGCCCGCAGCTGGTCCTCAGAGGGTCCCGGAAAGCGGAGGCATCTGGATAAGATCAGCAAAAAGCAGGGGAATCCCCAACCCCATTGCAGCTCTCCGAGACGCGTGAGGGCCCTGATCGCACACAACCTGGAGGACCTCTGAGTGGCTGACGTGCAAACCCAGTGGAAATAGGGACTGCGGGCTGAGGACTGGCGCTCCCCAGGGGAGGAAGATGCTCATGGGGGAGGTATCTCCCTCCATCTCCCTCATCCTCCCTCCTCCACCAGCTCTCCCAGGCTTTTGCTCTGAGACCTCTCAGTCCCTCTCCCCCTCTCTCTATCTTTCCCTTCTCTGTCCAGTTCTCTCTCCTTCTCTCCCTCTGCCCATTAGAGGGCAGTAGCTCACAGTCCAAGCCCTGGCATCCACTCTGAGCCTCTGCCTGTGCTCTGCCCGTGTGTGTGTGTGTGTGTGTGTGTGTGTGTGTGTGTGTGATGGTGGTGGTGGTGATGGCGGTGCGTGAAGGGGACAAACACCAAGAATACCTGAGCTCTCGGGGCTCCTCCCCAAAGAGTCAGGCCAGCACTTGCAGGGCTCTTGTGCGGTGGGAAAGGCATGCTCAGGAGAGAGGGCGGGCACTGCTGCTCCTTTGCCTGCTCTGAAGCACAGGGACAGAGTGGCCAGCTGTCTCTGCCTTGAATACGGGGACAGACAGGCCAGGACGTACTCAAGACCTCTGAATGGGCAGTTCCTTTCCTCTGCTGGTTCATGGGGTGGCAGGTCACAGAGCCACAAGCAGTTGGGGCTGGATCTTATTCCCACACATGTGTCCCAGGGTTTTCCTAAAAGGAGTTTTTCTGGAAATAACAGCTTTTAATGTTGCCAGAGTGTCCAAGGCCTGGTGCTAGTCCCCAAGTTTTTCCAGTCTACCTTGCCAGGAAGCCCCACTGTAGGCCTGGCCACCTGGGTGTGAGTTCCCACACACTCCTGAAAGCTCATTGTGACTGACCACAAGGCCATCACATGGTCAGGCCAAGAAAGACTAAGTTTTTCCAAGGGAAGGGGAGAGGGGGCATGCTGGGTTGGGGATCAGAGTGCTTGCCTGGAGTCAGGTCCCAGATGAAACCCCTCCCTTCTCTCCCCAAACTTAGCCCATAGGCCAGCTTCAGAGCTTCGATCACTTAAGGGGCGGCCTCGGCTCCTCTGGGTTCAGAGAGCAGCCCTGGTCAAGGGGAGGTGTGAGGAGCCAGGCCAGGAGTGCTGGGATTTCAGAACCCTCAGACAGGCCACGAAAGCTACCCCTGTGCCTGGGATGGCATATGAGGTGGCTCTGCCTCGGAGGGCCCCTTCCTCACGGGCAGGTGGAATCCTAGAGCTGAAGGCCGCACGGTGTCGGATTCTGGAAGGGCTTCTGCAGTTGCTAAGAAGTCTCCAGGTCTCCCCACCCAGGAAAACCCTGCGGTGAGCCCTCTCCCACTCTACCTTCTCTTGTCCCTTCTTCCTTCCAATTCCTGCTGCTCCCAGCTCCTCATTAGAGTCCTCCTTGTTAGACACACTGCTTGGCAAGACAAGTCGTTAAAAAAAAATCTTTGGCTCAGTGGATAGAGCGTCAGCCTGCGGACTGAAGGGTCCTGGGTTCTATTCCGGTCAAGGGCATGTACCTTGGTTGCGGGCACAACTCCAGTAGGGGGTGTGCAGGAGGCAGCTGATTGATGTTTCTCTCTTATCGATGTTTCTAACTCTCTATCCCTCTCTTCCTCTCTGTAAAAAATCAATAAAATATATTTTTTAAAAAATCTTTATGCCAAGGTTGCTGATTCGATCCCCAGTCAGGGCACATAAGACTCAGCCAATGAATACAGAAATAAGTGGAACAAAAATATAAGTATTTCCTTCTTTCTCTAAAATCAACCAATAGATTTAAAATATATATATATATATATATATATATATGTTATTGATTTTTTTTTTACAGAGAAGAAGGGAGAGAGATAGAGAGCTAGAAATGCCAATGAGAGAGAAACATTGACCAGCTGCCTCTTGCACACCCCCTACCGGGGATGTGCCCGCAACCAGGGTACATGCCCTTGACCGGAATCGAATCTGGGACCTTTCAGTCTGCAGACTGATGCTCTACCACTGAGCCAAACTGGTTTTGGCTCAATAGATTTTTTTTTTTTTAAAAGTATTTATAAAACCCCACAATCCTTATGTCCTCATAATGTTCCTTGGGTCACAGGTATCTCCACAACTGTGAGGTGAAGAATTAAGCCTTGCCCATAGTGAGGTCTTGCCCTTAGGTTCTGAGAAGTAATCTCCACGTCTGTGGAATGTCATGCTCACAGCACCTGTGTTTGCCTGAGAATAATAATGTCATTTTGGATGGTGACTGTGGATCATGGAAGACCAGCTCGACCTTCCGATGGAAACTGAGGTTAGCCACATGAGCAGTCAACCATGTCCGTGTGATGGGACTTCCAGGCTCCTGACTCCCCGGGGAGAGGACCGGAAAGCCTTGGGTTGGGAACTCTCTTGGATTCTGCCCTATGTCCTTCCTGTCTTGGTTGATTTTAATCTGTATCCCTGATATGAAATAGCAGCTTTTGGTGAGTTCTGTGCATCCTTTAAGCAAATTATTGAACATAACGGTCTTGGGAACCCCCAAACTTGCCACTGGTGTTCGAGATGAGGGTGGTCATGAGTACTGTTTTATTTATTTAATTGATTGACTTGTGAGAGAGAAAGAGAGAAAGAAAGAGAGAGAGAGAGAGAAAGAAAGAGAGAGAGAGAGAGAGAGAGAGAGGTGTTGATTTGTTGTTCCACCTATTGATGCATTCATTAGTTGCTTCTTATGTGCCCTGACTGGGGAATCAAACCTGCAACCTTGGCTCATCGGGATAATATTCTAATAAACTGTGCTACCCAGCAAAGGCTTGTGACCTACTCTCAGACAGTGTATCTGACTAGCTTTCATAGCATCCACCAGCAACAGACCCTGGAGAAGAAGAGGTTTGACAGCTGGAGGGTCTTAGCAACTGCCAGGAAGGCAGCTGATTTTTCCTCCTGAACCTCCAGGATACTCTTTCTTATCTTCTTTCCCTCTAATGTTCCTGTCTACTTATTTTTCCTACCTACTTCTCTGCCCTCTTTTCTCTCCTCCCATTGGTAAGAATCTGGAAGCCCCTCCTTCTGGATCTTGGCTGACTCGCTCTCAGGAATGTTCTGAAGAAGATGGCTCTAGATTTTCTGAGCCTGTGCCCATCAGGCTTTTGTGCAGCAAGGGGAGGGGCAGGATGGACACCCCAGGAGCCAGAGACACTGAAGCCCCTGCCTCTGTCAAGAGCTTTCTTGACCCAAGTGGCCCGTAAGGCTGGTTTGAGCTAGATCCGTCTGTTTGGTAGACTTTCAAGTACCTTTCTGCCCACTTGGGGTGCCAGCATTTTTACCTTAAATGCCAGTGAGTTCCGCTACCTTTCCTATAAAACAGAACTGGTAAAGGTTTTTGTTTGTTTTTTTTAAAAATATATTTTATTGATTTTTCACAGAGAGGAAGAGAGAGGGATAGAGAGTTAGAAACATCGATGAGAGAGAATCATCGATCAGCTGCCTCTTGCACGCCCCCTACTGGGGATGTGCCCGCAACCAAGGTACATGCCCTTGACCGAATCAAACCCGGGACCTTTCAGTCCCCAGGCTGACGCTCTATCCACTGAGCCAAACCGGTCCCGGCAGAACTGGTAAAGGTTTTATAATGCAAAAATTTTAAAGTCTAAGGGAGGTTCAATAAAAAAGTTATACACCATATTCTGAAATGAACATTATTCACGGGTTAATGCAATTGTTACGTTAAACATACAATATATAAATATAATCATCAGATACCTATGTACTAGTATAAACATATATCTGAATCTAATGGAACTCTTAGTTAATAATGGCTAACATTTAAGGAAAGATTATTATGTCATATGCTATTTTAGCTTTCTTTTTTTTTTTTTAAATATATTTTATTGATTTTTTACAGAGAGGAAGGGAGAGAGATAGAGAGCTAGAAATGTCGATGAGAGAGAAACATCGACCAGCTGCCTCTTGCACACCCCTTTCTGGGGATGTGCCCGCAACCAATGTACCAGAATCGAACCTGGGACCTTTCAGTCCGCAGGCCAACACTCTGTCCACTGAGCCAAACCGGTTTTGGCTATTTTAGCTTTCTTGAATATGGGCTATGCTATTGAATCCTTAGAACAACCCTACCTGGTGGGTATTGCAATTGACAGATGTGTAGAGTGATGTTCAGAGACCTTGTCCCAGGCCACTCAACTATGAAGGACGAGACTGGGCTTTCAATGCAGGCATCCACTCCAGACGCTGTACTCTTGCGCATCTGCCCCTTTCTGCTAGTGCAGTGGTCAGCAAACTGCGGCTCTCGAGCCACATGCAGCTTTTTGGCCCCTCGAGTGTGGCGCTTCCACAAAATACAACAGCCTGGGAGAGTCTATGTTGAAGAAATGGCATTAGAAGAAGTTTAAGTTTAAAAAATGGGGCTCTCAAAAGACGTTTCAATCGTTGTCCTGTTGATATTTGGCTCTGTGGACGGATGAGTTTGCTGACCACTGTGCTGGCGGAACAAGCTTTGCCCTGCACTATTCGGACCCTCTTTTCCCACCATCTCAGTTCTTCGGAGAAGGGCTGGTGCAACTTTCATTGGAAACTTGGGGAAAGGGGACTTTAGTGCTTGTCTGAGGAAAGACGTGTAGAGGTTCCAGGCCTGTGTGTGCCGTTGCTCAGCAATCAGGTTTTGGGCACAGAGCGCTCATCTAACTGTTACTGCTGTGGACTTGGCCATCAGGGATTTCTGCTAAAATCCCCCCCCACCACCCTTTCTTAACCTTTCCTGGGATTCATGGACACATAGCTCCTGCAGACGCCTGTCCTGGGCTCTGAGCTGGACGGGGGCTGGTAGATCATTGAAGGCTCAGAACCTTCTAAACACCACGCTCTGGCTCTCTGGCCTCTGGCCAAGACTCCCCAGGCGCTGCAATCATTAACCACTGCAGGGAGCCCATCGGGCGGGCACGCAGGTATCAGAGCATCTGCCTCTGCTCAAACGCACACAGCGACCCCGAGGCTCTGCAATGGAGAGAGGTCGGGAGAGAGATGGCGGCGAGCAGGTGGCAGGGCCGGAGCGGGGCGCCGGGGGGCTGAGGCTGAGGAGGGAGATCGGCCTGTGGAGTGGCGTGTCCCTGATCGTCGGCAGCATGGTGGGCTCTGGCATCTTCATGTCACCGCAGGGGATCCTGGTCTATATGGGCAGCCCGGGGGCCAGTCTCGTGGTCTGGGCAGCCTGTGGCCTCCTGGCCACTCTGAGCGCCCTGTGCTTCGCCGAGCTGGGGGCCCTGGTTCCCGAATCTGGCGGGGAGTACGCTTACATCCTCCACACCTTCGGCTCCTTGCCGGCCTTCCTGGTCATCTACACGTTCGTGCTGGTGGGCCGCCCCGCCTCCATCGCGGCCATCGCCCTGAGCTTCGCGGAGTACGCCGTGGCCCCCTTCTACCCTGGCTGCTCCGCCCTGCCCCAGGCGGTGCTCAAGGGCATGGCTGTCACCTGCATCCTGCTGCTGCTGGCAGTGAACTGCTGGAGCTCGAGGCTGGCCACCCAGCTGAACGACGTGTGCACGGTGGCCAAGGTGTTCTCCTTGCTGGTCATCGTGGCGGGCGGCGTGGTGGTGCTGGGCCAGGGGCGAGGCCGCCCCGAGGCCCTGCTGTCCGCCTTCCGCAACACCACGCAGCAGACCGGCCGCATCAGCATGGCCTTCTACCAGGGCCTGTGGTGCTTCGATGGCTGGAATACCCTCAACTATGTGCTGGAGGAGCTCAAGAACCCACAAGTGAGTCCATGAGACTGCTCGGGGCAGGCGGGGGCGGGGGTGGGGGTGGGGTGGGTAAAGTCTGAGCATCAGCAGTTTCCATGATTGTCCTTTGAGCTAAAACCATGAAACATTGGTTGAAAACAGGGGCGGCCTACCTCTACTCATGAGAATGAAATGCCAGCCACTGTCCACTCTGATTAGTTTATGGAATTATATAGAAACTAGGGGTCTGGTGCATGAACTCGTGCACCAGCGGGGTCCCTTGGTCTGGCCTGGGGGATTGGGCCAACAGCAGCTCTCCAATATCCCCCCAGGGGTCCCAGGTTGACCCCATGGGTGCACAATGAGGGCCAGGGAGGGATGTGGGAGGTTGGCTAGCCAAGAAGGGACTGCAGGAGGGCTCCAGGGCATGTCTGGCCTGTCTTGCTCAGTCCTGATTGGAACCCAGCAGCAAGCTAATCTATTGGTCAGAGTGTCTGCCTTCTGGTGGTCAGTGCACGTCATAGTGAGTGGTTGAGTGGCCTTAGCATATCATTAGCATATTACACTTTGATTGGTTGGTTGAACAGATGACCAGATGACCAGACACTTAGCACATTAGGCTTTTATTATATAGGATAATAATCACTTCTCTAGTAAGCAGTATCATTCCCATGGTCTCATATTGCTGCTCTGAGAGGTAGGTATTAGCATCCCATTTTTCTTGGGGGAAGGAAAACCAAGGCTTAGAACGGAGACATGATATTGAGGTCATAGCGCTAGCAGGAGGCCATGCTTGATGGCTCAGCTTGATATCTCTTGGGCTGCTCTCTCTGGAACAGAGTAGTACACACTTCATTTGTACTTGCCTCAGGGGCCACCATAGGGCACAGCAACATGGTTTGGGACAGGAGAGTGGGCCAGTCCTGCCTGGCTCACTCACCTGAGAACCGTGGGCGGGCTGGTCACTGCCTGGTGGGGGTGGGTCTGCAGGCCCCCATCCCACCCCCCTGCCTCCCAGGAAGCATATGGAACACTTGGAGTCTCCAGGTGGTGGGGGAGCTGAGGCTATACATACATTTGCCCAGGATGCTATTCGTTTTCTTGTTCCCGGCAGGAGTTTTAAGTTCTTACAGGATGAAGCAGTCAGTCATCCCCTTTCTGTCCTAGATTGGCTTTCGGGCCATGAGGGCTGTCAGCTCTCAGCAAAGACCCCCTGGGTAGGGGTATGGGAGATGCTGAGAGGGATCATAAGTGAATAAATGGCTGCATCCTAAGACAAGTTTATTTACAAAAGCAAACTGCAGGCTGGCTTTGGTCCGTGGGTTTGAGTGGGAGATTAAGGTACTTGAGAATGAAATCAGAAAATGTCTCTGTTCTTGTGTCTTCGCCAGAAACCTGTAGGGCTCTGCAGCTGTCACAGCTCATTAGCTGGTGGGTGGGCTGTCTGGGATGAGTCAAGTTCAGAAGCACCACCTCTGACTCGGCACAGGGCTGGGTCAGGCATGGTGGGTGCTCACGCGCGGAGGGCACCCTACTCTGAGGCCCACAAGAGGGGGCACCCAGGACTCTGCCCCCCAGGGCCCAGGCAGAGCCATATTTCCGGGACTGGGATCATGAGGATTAGTTGCTATGTGTACTCTGTGGATGGGGCAAGTTCTTTGCCCTCAGATTCTCTGGCTTTAGAACTAGAAAGGAGAGGGGAGGACCCAGCTCATAGGACCGTGGTCAGCAAACCGCGGCTCGCGAGTCACATGAGGCTCTTTGGCCCCTTGAGTGTGGCTCTTCCACAAAATACCACGGCCTGGGAGAATCTATTTTGAAGAAGTGGCGTTAGAAGAAGTTTAAGTTTAAAAAATTTGGCTCTCCAAAGAAATTTCAGTCGTTGTCCTGTTGATATTTGGCTCTGTGGACTAATGAGTTTATAGGTTTGGGCTGGGTTTCATGTCACATTGTAAGTGTCAGTAACATGTCCTGGGTGCTGCTTGGTACTGAGAGGAAGGGCTGGACTCAGTGCATATGCCTGTGCGTGTGCCCATGCGGTGGGTCTCTGGGCTCACGGGGAAGGGACACGTGGCCTGCGTGGTCCCAGGCCCTGGCACCTGCCCTGCAGCCAGGATGAGCTCAGTGCTGTGCTCACGGGCTAACACATGGCCTCCTATCTCTGACTATACAGCAGAACCTGGTGTGGGCGCTGATGATCGCCATCCCTCTGGTCACGGGCCTGTACATCCTGGTCAACATCAGCTACCTGCTAGTGTTGTCACCCAACGAAATCCTCTCCACTGACGCCATGGCCGTGAGCTGGGGGTGAGTGACGGGTTCCTAGGCGGCCGGGAAGATGCCAGGATGGGGAAGGATAGTGCCCCATGGGTGTTAGAACTTCCTCTGCCCGGCTGGCGTGGCTCAGTGGTTGAGCGTCAACCTATGAACCAGGAGGTCACGGTTTGATTTCCGGTCTGGGCTCAACCCCCCGTAGGGGGCGTGCAAGAGGAGCCACTCAATGACTCTCATCATTGATGTTTCTATCTCTGTCTCCCTCTCCCTTTCTCTCTGAAAATCTATATATATATTACATCAAAGAATTAAAAGCAACTCACTCGGATGTCTCGCTCGCTCAGTTTCCAGATGGGGCCTGTGACAGTCTCCCAGGCTGCTGCTGGAGTTCTTCCCCTGACCCCTCTGTCTCCTAGGAACCAGGTTCTGGGGAACTGGGCCTGGCTGGTGCCGTTGGCTGTGGCTCTCTCGACATTTGGCTCTGCCCACGGGACGTTCTTCAGCGGAAGCCGTGTGTGCTACGTGGCTGCAAGAGAAGGCCACATGGTGAGCGAGGCGGTCTGGGAAGGGCTGCAAGCTGAGCTTTCTCCTGCTGGGAGCTTAGCAGGGAGCCCGAAGCAGGACTTGCCCTCTAGACACAGCCCCCTTCCTCAGTGCATCTGCATCGGAACTCCAGTCCCTTCACTTACGGCTTTGGAGGGTCACCGTGCTGGGTCACAGGAGTAGACCTACAGTGTACCCTCCGGCCACTCCGCTGGGGCCCTCTCGGACACTCTGTGAGCTTTGCTGCAGTCATGCTGAATAGCAGACAACCCCCGCATCTCAAAGGTTTACAACCACCAACAGTTCATGTTGCCTCCAGTTGGTGGATCAGGCTGGACTTGTGCGTGGGCCTTCTCATCCCAAATGTGAGTCCTGGGGCAGGTCTTGTCACAGCAGCTGGCAGGGGCTCATGACATCAAGACAATCACACGAGCACATACAGAGTCTCTATTCCTGCTCACGTTTCATTGGCCAAACCCAACATCAACTGGAGGGAAACTGTATTTCTCCCCCAGACGTGGGGAGATGGAGACTGTTTGCTGAACAATAAAACAGTTTACCAACAATAACCAACCATCCCTCTCCATGCTCCAGGCACACGTGTCCTGCCCTCTTCTCCATCCTTCTCCATCTCTCCCCAAACCCACGCCTGTCCCTCTTCCTGTCCTGGGGTGAGCAGTGGAAAGTCAAAACCTGGCCAGGCACCTGCTTCAGCCTCCACACTCCCACCCCACATGCTAAGCTCTTTGGGTCTTCACTGGTCTGTGGGGACAGGTCCCTCCAACCTGCACCCTGAGCCTGGTCACCCCAGGCGAGCCACAGACCCACCTCTGGAAGCCGTGGGAACAGGGGACTGTTAGGTTGGGCACATTGGTGTCCAGAGTGAGTTTGGCAGGGAGGAGGACTGGCAGCTTCCCCAGGCAGATGCCACTGTGGCTCCCCGGAGTGCCTGACACCTGGCTTGGCTCCCCCCCTCAGCCCCAACTTCTCTCCATGGTTCACGCCCGTCGCCTCACACCGACTCCGGCTCTGGTGTTCACCACGGCGGCAACGTTGGTCCTGGTCATCCCAGGGGACTTCAGCAACATCGTGAACTTCTTCAGGCAAGTGAGACAGTCCTCCTAGGCCGAGGATCTCGTGGGCCTTATGTGTACACACTCATACTTGTACCTATGCACATAACTACATACATGCACACACGGGAAGTTCCGTGTGTGTGTGTGTGTGTGTGTGTGTGTGTGTGAGAGATCTCCACTATACATATCCACACCCACTTATTTCTGGGAGCCCAGGCACACACATTTCAGCCATTCTCTTTCACTTATGTTTCCAAATTAAACGTGGCTCTCTCTTCTCTTGCTCTGTCTACAAAAATTCAATGAGACAGATGAACCAGGAGGTCGAGAGAGAGGCAAGTTAAAGGCTTGTGTTGTCTTTCTCAGTTTTATTTTTATTTCTGTTCCTCTAACCCCGTGGTCGGCAAACAATGGCTCGCGAGCTACATGCAGCTCTTTGGCCCGTTGAGTGTGGCTCTTCCACAAAATATCATGGCCTGGGCGAGTCTATTTTGAAGAAGAGACATTAGAAGAAGTTTAAGTTTAAAAAATGTGGCTCTCAAAAGAAATTTCAGTCATTGTACTGTTGATATTTGGCTCTGTTGACTAATGAGTTTGCTGACCACTGCTCTAGTCTGTCACCATTCAGGCTTTATTCACATGATTACAGCCCTTGGTTCTGCTGTGGTTTTTCCTTTGGAGTCTGGTCGGCATTCTGGACTCTGCCCCAACATGTCTCTATTGAACTCAGGGCAGACCCACGGGCAAGCACAGTGATTGCAGCAGAGTGGGGAGATGATCTCCCCTTTATCACCTTCCCTGAGGCAGAAATGAGGGAGGTGTAAGTTGGTAGCCTCACTTGCAGCTGGCTTATGGGCAGGTCTGTATGCAGTGGGAGTTCTCAGGGTAATTTTTCAAGCACCACATGTCCCTCCTTTCATTGTCATAAGTGTAATACATTTGGGAACAGGAAATGCAGTGCCTGATGGGACTTTGTTCAGAACATTAAGTAACAGACATGGTTTTTCTTATTATTTTTTCCCCTGCGAGAGAAAAAAAATCATTCTCTGTTGAGAATAAAATCAAATCTAGGGTGACCCTAGGGGGTCTTCAGACTGAGACGGGGGGAGTGTGACTGAGAATGTCCCAGCCCAGAGTGAGGACGCTAGGAATCCACTGCCTCTCAGCTAGGACCCAACATCTCCGGTCTTGACCGCCGCAAGGGATGGCCTGGTCTGGACCCTGCTTCCAAGGCTAGATGGCGTTTTCATCAGACCTACTCCAGCCACTCAATGACTGACACTGGGAAAGCAGAAGCCAGGATTTGTCTGGGTGGGGAGATCGGCCATCAGACTCTCTTGGAAAACACAGACACTCCTCCCTCCAGGTGAAAGCTGTCCTCTTCTGTCCAGCCAGGGGCAGCCAGAGGCTTGATCAGGAACCACGTGGTGGGGCGGTGCCCCTTTGTGCCAGGAGTTGAAGGAGGCGGAATGGGCTAGTGCTGACCCTCCAGGGCATCCTTGTCCTCAGTGCCCCCGCCTTGCCATCTGCCCTTGTCTTCATGGATCAGGGGAGCTGGAGGCGGCAGCAAGGCCCTGGATGAGCTTGTCCTTCTGCCCCAGGTTTGTGCCTGGGAGGCCAGCCTGTGGCAGGGCCTGGTCGTGAGTGATTCAAGTCTGCCTTTCAGCTTCCTGGCCTGGGTCACCTACGGAACCACCGTCAGCTGCCTCCTGTACTTGCGGATGAAGAAGAAGAACCTGCCCCGCCCTTACAAGGTAGACGGTGGGGTACACAGGGGACTTTTTCAACCCGAGGCTGCTGCGTGAGGCCAGTCGTTGGACCACAGCCTCTTTCAGGACCCAGAGGGAGAGGGGAAGGGGTGGCCACTGTCATCTCTGGTAGACAATTTCTCTATTTCCTGGGTGGGGGTGAGGACATCTGACTCACACGGCATTGATTCTGCTCGCTGGGGAGTCACTTCTCCTGCGGAGGACCCCACGGGAGGACAGTGGGGGATCAGTGCAGGAGGAGGCACACACACAGCTGGACTCACAGAGCACAGAGGGGACTGGGCTGGTCCCAAAGTTTCTGCTCCCTGGAGGACCCTCTGTGCCCCAGCAGGTGACTTCCCTGGCCAGGCAAGGTATCATATTGTTTCTATATCATGGCCTGGAGGGGAGGAGCTGGTGGCAGGTGGAAGCAACAGGCAGGCAGGCAGGAGGCGCAGAGCCCAGGGACCACATCCACCTCCCAGGCTCCTCTTCCTCACCCAGGGCTCTGCCCCTTGCAGGTCCCCACCGCCATCCCCGTTGTCGTGCTCCTTGCTTCTCTCTACTTGGTGCTGGCCCCCATCATCGACCACCCGCAGATGGAGTTCCTCTACGTCTTCCTGTTCCTGCTCAGCGGATTCCTGGTCTACTTCCTGTTTGTCTACTTCCAGCACCAGCCCAAGTGTTTGCAGACGGCCACCCTGCATCTCCAGCTGCTGCTGGAAGTTGCTCCAGCCACTAAAAACATCGACTAGTCAACCACGGGACTTGTATGCAAGCATATAAGCATAACCTGAGGACACGGACAGAAGAGGGGGCGGGACATGTGCAGGGGTGGAGGGTGGGGAAGAGTGGCTGGGGAGAGGTCAATGGTGGGAAAAGAGGGCAGGTAATCCTTTCAACAATAAAGAATTTAAATTAAAAAAAGATTGACTAATGGGCTGGGCAGGTCTGCTCTGCCCTCTTTACTGCAGATGACTCTGTCCCTCACGAGTGGCCTGGCCAGCCTCTGTAGGTGGACTGCGTGTGCATAATTCTAACAAGCTCCTAAAGTGCCAGGACACGGACGTTGTGGAGTTTCGGGTTAAGCACTCAGCACAGCATCCCCCTCTCCTCCTCCCTCTCCCTCTCTTTCGCCTTCTCTGAGAACTGCTCCTTCAGCCCAGGACCTCACAGATGCACTGAATACAAAGAGTAAACGGCATCGTTAGAGCTAGTTTCCCATTAGCGGCCATCAGATCAGCATTTCACCTCTGCCGGCTGATCTGCTTGAAGATGAAAAGGCAGAGAAATCCTTCGATGGTGAGACACCAATGGGGTGGAAAGAGCCACTTGGCAGAGAAGGGCACCGGCCTCGCTCTCCCTTCTCACTGGCACAGACCTGTCCCACAGGCCCTGGGTTGAGTGAGGGACAGAGGGGGCGGGGCCAGCCTGAGTTACTGCCTTTGTGTGGGGACCTGCTGCAGGAGCCCCCTCTCTGGGTGAGAGCCATTGGCCTGGTGCACTCCCCACTGTTAATCATCCCAGCCCAGGGCATGGCCTCCTGAGTGTGAGCCTCCAACTGGGGGAGATTCCAGCCTGTCTCCAGGGGCAACCAGTTCCTTCTAAAGGCAGCATCACCCAGCTTCATGCTCCCACACTGGCCGGCCTGTTGTGAGAGTAGGATGGGGGCTGACTGGGAGGCTCAGGGAGGAGGGATAGGGCCAAGCGAGGGCCATTTGGCTCAGAGAAGGGGGGCCCCGGGTGAGCCCTGGGGCTGGAGTGCACTGCAGCCTTGGAGGGGAGCTGGTGCTCCGGAAGGTGATCTGGCTCCTTGTGCTGAGAGCGGCTCTCCAGGGGACCTGGGGGGTGGGGGGTGGGGGTGGGCAGCAGCAGGCCTGAGGGGCGTGGATGGGTCTGAGGTCACAGCAAGGGAGGGCTGGCCTGCTTCCTGGTTGTGGGTGAGGAGCCGAGGTCAGCCATGACTCAGAGTCCGAGCCCAGCTGACCTAGTGTTCATGTTGTGGTTCATGGAAATGGGGAAGTGGGGAGGAGGGGCGCTGGAGGCAAGGAGGCATCTTGCTGTGTTCAGCTGGAAATGCTGTAGGACTTTCCTGTGGCCATAATCAGGCGGTGTTTTTTGCCTAAATGGAGCTTCAACACCATTAGGGCTGAGATGCATACCTAGGAGTAGCGGGGAAACAGGAGCCTTGGAAGTGAATAGAGTGCGGAAGACAGTTTTCCATGCCGGAACTAAGCTGTTCAAGGGAGTGACCAACCACATGGAGACCCACCAGGCCTGCTTCCACACTGTCCCCGCCCACCACATGTACGCGTGTGCTCACTTCCTGCGGCATCCGGTCACAACACTCACGCCCCAGGCTGCAGCATCGGGAGGGAGCCACACAGAGAAGCTCTTAAAGAACCCGCCTCTTACCGTGGGGGTGGGGCCTGGTCAGAGGAGAGCCAGCTCCTTTGCTGTGTGGGACACACTTACCACCTCCTGTGCCCAGAGCCACCTCCTCTCCTGACACACCACACTCAGCGTCTTGGCCTTGGGTCTGGCCTGGGTGTTGTCTCAACAAACCACCAGTCCGCGGGAGGCAGAGTAGCTGTTTGAGGGCTTTGTTTCCCTGTCTTGCACCATAATTCCCCTGGGTACAGGCCCTGCTGCTGGGACCCACTTCCCAGAGCCTGGGGTCTTATTTATTTTAAAAACATATTTTATTGTTTTTTTTTACAGAGAGGAAGGCAGAGAGATAGAGAGTTAGAAACATCGATGAGAGAGGAACATCGATCAGGTGCCTCCTGCACACCCCCGACTGGGGATGTGCCCGCAACCAAGGTACATGCCCTTGACCGGAATCAAACCCGGGACCCTTGAGTCCACAAGCCGACGCTCTATCCACTGAACCAAACCGGTTTTGGCTGGAGTCTTATTTTTGAACGGTCCTGGGGCAGGCTTCTATTCCCAGCTGCCCGTTTCTGGTACTAAGTGATGGACATGAAGGCCATCTAAACACTTGACCTTGCCTGTTGACCCGTGGGGACCTTTCTGAGGCTACCTGCCCACTGGTTTACTGGGTTCCCTGCCCCTCTCTCCCTCCCCTTCCTGTTCCCACCTCCGCCAGTTAGCCCCTGCTCTTTATCATTTGCCTTCCTGTGGCTGCCCTCCTCGGAGGCTGGAGAGAGCAGGCACGGTCACCTGATGCTTTCAGCTGATGGGCTCCTGCTGGGGAGAAGCTGACAGGACCTCCCAGGAACCCGCTGGCGTGGGTCTGGAGGGAGACACAGTAGCGTCAGGACCAGCGAGCACAGGGCCCTTTCCGGGCGTGGCCAGCGCTTAGCCATCCTCTGGGATTTAGCTCAGGTGTGGTTTCTCCAGGCAGCTGCCTCTGGGCCCGGTGCCTGCCTTCCTTTCCCACAGAACCTGGAGTCTGCTTCGAACTCGCACAAGCCACCTTGCAGGGAAGCCTCTCTTTGTAAGTCTGCCTCCCTCACGTGGCCGTGAGCTTCTGGAGCAGAGAAGCTTTGAAAGCAACTTGTGGCGTTCTTGGGGCTAACCACACAACACGGCTCACTAAGTCTTTGCTGAACTCCGCTCTCTGGGAGAAAGCTGGGGAGTAAGTGAAGAGGATGCTCTGGCCCCTGGCTCTCTCTCCCGCTGGGATGCCCAGGCACTGCCAGTTTTTCTCTGACAGTAACATCCTTAGCATTTATTGAACACCAGGCTGGTACCAGGTGGGATTCTTCACATTCCACGTGTATCAACTCTTTCAATCTTTACAAATATATTCCCTGAGGCACAGAGAGGTTAAGCAACTTGCCTCATCTCACACAGGCAGAAAGTGGAAGAGCCAGAATTGAATTCAGAAAGTCTGCAATCCAGAGCCTAGGCCAGTGGTCGGCAAACTCGTTAGTCAACAGAGCCAAACATCAACAGTACTATGATTGAAATTTCTTTTGAGAGCCTAATTACTAAACGTAAACTTCTTCTAATGCCACTTCTTCAGAATAGACTTGTCCAGGCTGTGGGTATGTTGTGGAAGACCCACACTCAACCAGCCAAAGAGCCACAGTTTGCCGACCACTGGCCTAGGCCTTAGCCACTATTTTGCCCAAGGATAATGGGAATTAGGAAAATGTGGCCAACTTATACTGATGCCAGTGGTGGTAATAATACTAAATATCAAACCCTACCTCCACTCTAGATACTTTCCAAATCCCATTACTTTTATCTAGGATAATACCTCTTTTCTTTGGAGGAACTGAGCCTCCCAGAGTTCTAGAAAAGGCTGCTAAACCTAGTACCCCACATCCACAGGTGGGCACGTGACCCAAGTGGGACCAATGAGAACCTTCTCTGGGATTTTTCAAGTTGGTGCTAATAGATGAGGGGAGCTCCTGTTGGCAGGTAAAGCTGGGAGATGCTCCAGGCTGTGGGAGAAGCCAGACGGACAGAGAAAGACGCTGGTTGCCGAGAGCTGCTGGTGAGAGAGTAGGGGGGCACTTCCTGTCCCTGTCCTGGGTCTTGAGACTCAGCCAGCACATTCCTCTTTGGCCTCATCTGGTTCATGTCTGGTTTCTCACCCTGGTGACCGAAATAGCAACTTAGAGTTTACAAAACCCTTGCATAAGAAATTGATTCTATAGTAGCTGGAGGAGGCAGGCAGGCAGGCAGGGGCAGTCTCTTCTTGTTATTTCTCAGAAGGCGAACTGAGGTTTAAAGCAGTGAAGTGATTTGCTAAGCGGCAAGGGAGTGGCAGAGCTGGCGAAGCAGCCAGTGGCTTCCCGTGGGCCAGGGTTTAATTTTCTGTTCTGTGCTCCCACAGGGCCCAGTGAACAGGGGGTGGGAGCGGGATGCGGGGAGGGGAGAATCTCAGCCCCACACCTCCCTCAGTTCTAGTTCCTCATTATCTCAGAACCCCGGGCCCGGGAATCCACCCACCTAACACCTCGCCCACTTCTGGGGACCTTGATGACTTGGGTTCTGTGTCTGGTCTGAGCCCCGGTCCAGGGAGGAGGGTGGGGTACAGGCATCTCCTCCAGCCTGGGGGCTGGAACACTGGAGGCACCTGTGGGTTGGGAGCTTGGAGATCCAGCTTAGGGTTGCCAAACGCCAGCATCAGCTACTGATGTGAATCCTAGTTTAGAATCTTCTTAACCATGGCAAGAGCAGGGGTCGGGAGGGAACTTCCTGTTGACTGCTGGCTGCTCTGGGGGAGACATCCTTCTGTGGTTACTGTGAACCCTGACATCTTTCACTCTGCCCTGAGGCTGACTCACACCCTCGCCCTTTCAGGGTTAGAAGACTGTGCTCCCTGCAGCCCAGGGTCGCTCTGGGGCGGGGCCTCCGGTAACAGCAGCCCACCTGATGCCCTCTCACCTGCCCATGACTTGGGTGGCACCCATTTCACAAAGAAAGAAGCTAGCGCTGCAAACGGTAGCAAAAACTAAAACAAAGGAGAGCATGCTAGTGACGTTTGAACTTCAGATAAACAACTGTAAAAAAATATTTTCGTTGATTTCAGAGAGGAAGGGGAAGAGAGAGAGAGAGAAACATCAATGATGAGAGAGAATCATGGATTGGCTGCCTCCTGCATGCCCTCTACTGGGGATCGAGCCCACAACACAGGCGTGTTCCCTGATTGGGACTCAAAACATGACCTCCTGGTTCATAGGTCAATGCTCAACCACTGAGCTACGTGGGCCAGGCGACAACTCTTTTTTTTTAGTTTATGTGCTATGATTTACCTTGAACTTTAAAAGAAGCTCAAGTCCAGGGAAGTGGAGGGGCCAGAGAGGCTGCTGCGATTGGCAGGGAAGACCAGAGGACCAGGAGCAGGAGAAGACCAGGGTCTCAGCTCAAGGAAAGAGCCAATCCGCCCTTCCTCCCCCTTTCTGTCCCATATGGCCCCTCCACAGACCAGAGGATGCCACCTTCCTGAGGGCGATCTTCACCCCGCCCACCGAGTCAAATGCTAACCTCTCTGGAAACACCCTCAAAGACACACCCAGAAAAAACCCTATATTTGCCAGCTGTGTGGGCATCCCCTAGCCCAGCTCACACATAAGTAAAACCAGCCATCACAGCCCCCATTGTCATGTTCTACTCCTCTCTACTCCAGTGAAATCTTCCAAAAGACTGCACTGCCTATTTGGAGGCACCGCGTATTCTTTTGTTGGTCTTATCTCACACTGTGAGGCATTTTTGAATAAGTCTCTTCACCTCTCTGCGCCTCAGTTTCCTCCTCTGGAGGTTGGTCTTGCTTCATAGGAAGTTGTAAGCATGAAATAAAGTGTTTGGCATGCTTCATGAATAAACTCCATTAATTTTAAACTTTATAAAAGAAAGACAGGAAAAAAAGGAAAGTATTAGCAAATGTCTAAGGCCGTGGTCTACAAACTGTGGCTCGTGAGCCACATGCAGCTCTTTGGTCCCTTGAGTGTGGCTCTTCCACAAAATACCAGGGCCTGGGCAAGTCTATGTTGAAGAAGTGGCGTTAGAAGAAGTTTAAGTTTAAAAAAATCTGGCTCTCCAAAGAAATTTCAATCATTGTACTGTTGCTATTTGGCTCTGTTGATTAATGAGTTTGCCGCCCACTGGGCTGAGGACTTGAGCACCTGGTGGGGGCATGTACATTCCCTTCTGGTGGCCATCAGAGGGTGGGAAAGGCTGGCTGGGCTGTGTACAAATGGACCACATGAGGGGACATGGGGAAACTGGCTGCAGCCACAGCGCCTCTGCCACTTGGGCCATACTATTTGCTTAACTCTATGGTGTTGGAGGTAGAGATGCCACATAGAGGTTGTGGCCAGTCCCTGTGGGAGAAACGCAATGCAGACCTTGGGTTCTGGAGCGAGGCCATACCCTCTGGATAGAGAACTAAATGTCTTTTGGAAAGCAACTTCTGCATACTTCTGGGTCCTGGGACAGACAGTACCTCTGAGTACAGGACACTTGAGTGAACATGCAGCTGGAATTACCCCTCAGGACCCAAGTCCCATCAGAATGACCACGTGGTAAGGTTGAATGGGCCCAGCCACAGTTCACAGTGAGATGGGAGGCGTGCATCTCTGAACCTGAGTGGGACCAGAAGGCACAGCAAGCTGGAAGCCCAGAAACCCTATGGCACCCCCCACAGTCACATCCATGCCCCTCCCCCACGCTCATGGCTGTAGGGAGGATCTGAAACGACCAGCTGATGAAAGAGGAAAAACCCAAGCTGGCTTTGTGGGTAGGTTCCCTTGGTTACATGGGAATCTCTAAACAACCACCACAGGGTGTCTGTGTGTGCACCCAGTTGTCTGTAAAGGCTCCTAATAGATCTCCAGCTAACAATTGAAAAAATATATCTATTTTATTGATTTTTTTTTAATTTTTAATTTTAATTTTTTTAATTTTTTAATTTTTACAGAGACACATTGATCAGCTGCCTCTTGCACACCTCCTACTAGGGATGTGCCCGCAACCAAGATACATGCCCGTGACTGGAATTGAACCTGGGACCTTTCAGTCCTCAGGCTGACACTCTATCCACTGAGCCAAACCAGTTTCAGCTCCAACTAACAATTTTTGTTCCTTGGGTCCATCTACCACGTAGCAACCAGATGATCTTTTGGAGCATAAATCTCAGTATTTCACAAGCTGTATTAGCCTGTGGGACTTCCAGAACAAAATGCCACAGACTGGGGGTGTCTAAGCAACAGAAGCTTATTTTCTCCCAATTGTGGAGGCTGGAGGTCCAAGATCAAGGTGTTGGTAGGTCTGGTTTCTGGTGAGAACGTTCTCCTTGGCCCGCAGCCGGTGGCCTCTTGCTGTTCTCATGTGGCTTTTCCTTGGCACACGTGCTCTCCTGGGGTCTCTTCCTCGTCTGAGAACACCAATTCGGGACAGACCCAAACCCTTTAAGTGGTCTACCAGGTCTGCATGACCTGCCTCCTGCCTGTTCTCCAGTCTTATCTGGCCAACTCTCTCCTTTTCTGTTTTCTCAGCACCTCAAACACGTGGGCTTCTTCCCTTCCTAGGAACTCAGTACCTGCTGTTTCTTCTGCTTGGATTATTCATTACCACCTTCCTCCACTGTGTTAGCCTGTGTAATGCCTATTTATTCCTCAAAAATTAGCTCCTGCCTTGTTGGTGTGGCTCAGTGGTTGAGTGTCAACTCATGAACCAGGAAGTTACGGTTTGATTCCTAGTCAGGGCACAGGCCTGGGTTGTGGGCTTCATCCCCAGTAGGGGGCAAGCAGGAGGCAGCCAATCGATGACTTTCTCTCTCATCATTGATGTTTCTATCTGTCCCTTTCCCTTCCTTTCTCTGAAATCAATAAAAACATTTAAAAAAAATTAGCTCCATGTTTTCCTCAAGGAAGTTTGCCTTGACCCTAACACCAGGTCAGGTCCCTCGCCCCCACCCCCCTCTTTATATCTTCACTCCACATGCCTTACTTTTCCTGTGGCATTACACCATTTTCACTAAATCTTTATCTGTGTAATTAATTGTTTCATGCCTCTTTCCTTTCCATAGACCAAAAGCTCTGAGGTAGGAAGGACCATAGCTCTTTTGTTCACTGCTGTATCTTCAGCAGCTAGCACAAGGTGTTAAAAAAAATAGCCTTTTAAAAGAGCTAATTCACAAAGGTCAAAGGTAGATTCCTTATCGAACTTTCAGGTGAAGAGAAGAACCAGCCAGCATCAATCATTTAAAAGCTCTCTCCCTCCACAAGCCTCTTCCTTGCCAGGAAAGCCAGGCTGATGAGCCTGATATCATCTTGACCTATTTTGGGAACTGCCAGAAGACTCTAGTGAAAGCCTCAGTGGTGAATGTTAACATTTCCATCTCTGCCCAAATCGCTCCATCAGGGAAGATGGTTTTCAAAGATGGCCGAACAATTTGTCCCACGCTTCTTTGTGATGTCCCATGACTTTGCTGCTCCTTCTGACAAGAGGGACTGTCCACTTGTCCTGTCCTTAAACCTGGGTTGGCCTTGTGACCTGCTTTGGCCAATGGAGTTGAGCAGAAAGTGATGCTATGTGAATTCTAGGCCTTGCCTGCAAGAGTTAGTGATAGGGCCTTCTCCCTCTCTCATAGAAAGTGCCCAAAGACCACGTGTGAGGAAGATGAGTTAGCCTGTTGGAAGGTGCGACCAAATGGTGGGGAGGCTAGGTAACCCAGCTGATTGCCAGCACCAAGCTTCAGACACATAAGCAGGACCTTAGGGCCTTTCCCTCCATCCAGTCCTCCAGCTGAAACCAACCAGGTGAGGAAGCCCAGGAGAGACCACTAAAGGAACCCACAGAATTCAGAGAATAATGAATCTTTACTGGATGGTTTGTGGCCCAGGAATAGCTGAGTGGAACATCAATCCTCCTGATTTTCCATCATAATCCCATTTTCTCCTTTTCTGAACAGTCATGCCCTCCCTCCAGACTCTCCTACTGTCATACTCAGTACGAGTCATCAGAACACTCCGGAATGTCCTTATCTCCAACTGTAAATCCAAAAGAGAGGACAGACAAGAGAAACATTCCAGCTGAGCCTGGATGGAAGGGCGTTGTTTGGAACCACATTCTTGGAGAGGTGGCCACGTTCACTCACCTAGTGGTCGGCAACCTCATGAGTCAACAGAGCCAAATATCAACAGTACAACGATTGACATTTCTTTTGAGAGGCAAAATTTTTTAAAACAAACTATACAGACAGGTACATTGTTATTAACTTAATTAGGGTACTCCCACACTGGCCTTTGCTAAAAACTCAAGGGGCCAAAGAGCTGCATGTGGCTTGCGCTCCGCAGTTTGCCGACCACTGACCTAGGATATGGGGCCCTCAAGGTGGAAGATAGAGGCACATCTCAGATGCCCATGGGGGGTTGCAGTTTCTGAACTTAAAATGCAACCCAGGATTTTTGTCATATTGAATGCCGCCCCCCCCCCAGCCCCGCCCCATGACACAGGTGTTTCTCCTAGAAGGTCTCCCACATGTGCCCGTTGGCCTAGCAATTGCACCATCAATCACGGCAGCATTGTTTATCTGAGAAAAACACAGAAATAATCCCAATGCCCAACAACAGAACGGACAAATATTTCAAAAATGGAACCTAATACAGGTAAAATGAGTGAACAAGAGCGACGAACATGAACAGAGTGAAATCGCAAAAAAAATCATTGAGCAAAAACAGTAGGCTGCAGGGATTATGTACAGTCTGATAGGATTAGTGTGAAAATCTGAAACATTCAAAACACTCTTTAGGACCCACTCATCTATGGTAAATATGTAAACACGTGCACGGGGATGAGAAACAACATATTGGAGGGAGGGTGAGGAGAAGGATTGGGGAGAGGTACACAGGAGTTTCATCTGTACTGAAATGATTAGAAAGAAATGTGGGAAAGATTGGCAAAGATATTATTCTATATTTTTTTCTTGTGCTTCCATCATTCTGTGATTTAAAAAATCTAAAAGTAGAGATCAACCTATAAGCATATAGGCCTAACCAGTGGTCACAGACAGGGTGGTGGGAACATGCGTGGGGAGGGGTTTGGGATAGGAATGGGGGGATGAGGACAAATATGTGATATCTTAATCAATAAAGAAATAAAAACAAAAACAAAAACACCACACGCTAAAAGTTGTCCTTCCCTCTTCTCCTGGCCAGGCATATCTTTTCTTCAGCCCATTTTTTTTTTCCTACCTTGTAAAGTCTTACAACATAAAGAGGTCCATGGGATGCTTATTTTTATTTTCTGAACACTGGCGCTTTAAGTCAGAGAGTTTTATTTTATTTTATTTATTTTAAATATATATTTTATTGATTTTTTACAGAGAGGAAGGAGATAGAGATAGTTAGAAACATCGATGAGAGAGTGTCATGGATCAGCTGCCTCTTGCACGCCCCCTACTGGGGACGTGCCTGCAACCAAGGTACATGCCCTTGACCGGAATTGAACCCGGGACCCTTCAGTCTTCAGGCCGATGCTCTATCCACTGAGCCAAACTGGTTTCAGCTAAGTCAGAGAGTTTTAAAGGGAAAGGAAAGTTGCCCCCAGCGAGTGCTGTTTTTCCCAACGTGGGCTCAAGAAAGGACTACGGAGGGAGGGAGCGAATGATTTTGGCAGGACTTCCTGACTCACCTGGGCGTTGCCAGGGCTGCCGGCAGGTCTCAGGGGTAGCCTCCCCATTGTCCCGTTCACATGGCTGATTGGGTTTCCTGAAAGCACGGCAGCCAGGTTCCAGGAAGAAGCCTTCCGGGAGGGCAAGCCCCGTTGTGCAAGCGCTTCTCAAGCTGCGGCTTGCATTGGTCTGACTGATGTCTCCAGCTGGAGCCAGTCACCTCAGACTCATGGTGGGAGGGGACCATGCAGGAGATGGGTACATGGAAGGGGGGAGGGGATGCAGTTTGATGAGAGCACTGAAGTTGCAATATCCCACTCAGTTCAAACTTTCTCTGACCTCCTCAGGCCCCGCCCCTCCCTGTGCCTACCACACTGGATGGAGACAGTCATTTTACTGGTTATGACTGTTGTCCTGCATTGCCATTTATATTTATGAACTGGAGCTCCTCTGAAGACAGGAACTCCTTGTAATTTCTCCCTGTAACCCATTGCTGGCACAGAGCTTGTTTGCACAATCTCTGATCGAATGAGAACAGCCGCTGTCATCACCTCCTTCATATTTGCCAAGTTCAAGGCCTGTCCCTACCTCAATTAGATGTAGGCAGGTCAACAGCTGTCTGATGCCAAGTATACTCTGTCCCCGAGTCCCTTAGAGAAGTGGTCGGCAATCTCATCAGTCAACAGAGCCAAATACCAACAGTACAGTGATTGAAATTTCTTTTGAGAGCCACATTTTTTAAACTTAAACTATATGGGTAGGTACATTGTTATTGACTTAATTAGGGTACTCCTAAGCTGGCCTTTGCTAAAAACTCAAGGGGCCAAAGAGCCACATGTGGCTCGAGAGCCGAAGTTTGCCGACTACTGCCTTAGAACATGGCAGCTAGGTCCTCCATTGAGGCCCAGGCATATGGGAGGCACCTAACATGTTAATGAAATGAATGAATGAAAGAGTGAGCAAACTTCCTAGACATGGCAGGGGGATTGCCAAGGTTTTAAAGGGAAAGGAACGCTTAAAAAATTAACTCTTATTTCCTGCAGGTAAGGCCCCCATGATTTGTTAAAAATGGAAGTCATTTAGTTTCCAAGGCATCCACTTCTTAAACATATACTGTGACCGAGCTGAGCGGAAGTCACATGACTCCACACTCCACAGAGGAAGCAGTTCCATCAGAGAGTTGTCCAGAGAGAGTTCCCGTGTTCTCCTTCCTGACTGAGGACCCTGGGGAAGAAGTCACTTTAGCTGAGCCCTATTCCACTGACAGGTCTGGCAGCTGGGTCATAGGCAGAGGCCTGGGCCGGTGGGGTGAAGGGTATCCATCAGAGCGACCCCACAAGTGTGTCCTGCTCCCCAGACTCCCTGGTTCTGAGCAGTGAGCCCTTATATAGGCGCCTTCTGTGCTATAAATAGTCAAGACACATCTTCTGTGGCAACACACTGGAGTGTAGAAACCTATTGTGAATGTAACTCCTCCCCTCTTGCAAAATTCTGACCTCACGGAGAACAGGAGAAGTGAATCACCTCTGAATAAATACTCTGATTAGATCACTTGCTTTGCATTCAAGCCTAAAAAGGGGAAGAGGAAAAACCTGGGTGTTATTGCCTTCTGGACTGCCCTCCACCTTGCTGAACACTAACCCGCGCTCAGCTGTGAGAATAATGTATTCTTACATAAGCTCCCATTTCCTTAGGTTCTATCCTTTGGAATATTTCCTCTTTGGGCCTCAGAATAAGCAAATCACATAAAAGAAGACCTTGAATGATGAAATTAAATACAAAGGATTTTTGTCCTCTTAAAAGTTCTCCCCCACTTTATGAAAAAAGCAACTCTTATTTTCTGCAGGTGGGCACCCCTTGACTTGTTAAAAATGAAATTCATCTAGCTGGGGGCCACACCCTGGGTCTGCTGGCCGAGTGGCCCCTGCTCTGCCTGGGCCTTGCTGGACAGTAGTTTGCTTTTAAATTCTGAGGTCCTCTGGTTCCCCGGTTCCCACTGCCGCCTAATGTCTTACACTCAGTCACATTACCCGGGCAGCCCTCGTACATTTCCGTTTCCCCCCTCTGCGTGCTCCCCCTCATCTACAAATGGAGACGCTGAGACCTAGGAAGGGCCCTTCGCCCATTGCAAAGCCTAACAGGCACGTCTCCTGCCTCTGGCACCAGGCTCTCTGCCCACAGCTCTCCTGCATCCACACACCCCTTTCCCGTGGTTTTGGCTACACTGACAAACGCATGTGCAATCTCAGCACCTGCCACAGAACCAGCGAGCCTTTTGCTGGGGCGGATTTTGTAACGACGGCGCTTCTGTAATGGCAAGTTCTGTGACCTTCCTCTTTCCGCCCTCCCCTTCGCCAGGCCAGACAAGCCTCACCCGGCTGTTGTCACCCGGCGAAGCTCATGCACGGCGTCTGCTGATGGCTGCTTCTCCTTTCCCTCCGCCGGCTCCGCGTACCATCAGCACAGGACACGCTTCAGATGGTGCAAATGGGCAGCTCCTTCTGGAGAAATCCCGCTTGTTACTCAAGGCCCAGCTCAAGGGTGACCTCCTGGGAGAAGCCAGCTCCGCCCTTCGTTTATGTATTAGTGACAGCATGGTCCACAGTGGGGTGTGTGTGTGTGTGTGTTCCTCCTTACATGTTGGTCCGAAGCCTCACTTATCTTTTTTTTTTAATTAAAAAGAAAATTAATTACAGTTGAGATCCAATATTATATTAGTTTCAGGTCTGCAGCACAGTGGTTAGACATCTATATAGCTTATGAAATGGTCCCATCATAATAAGCCTGGCTTATTTTTTGCGTCTTCACCTCCCCCTCTTCATTCCCTCCCCTAATTAAGGTGACCAGACGTCGGGATTTTTAACAATTTGTCCCACGTCCCTGGCGTTTTTAAAAAGTCCCGATCAGGACGCGGGACAAATTGTCAAAAATCGGGACTGTCCCACCAAAAGCGAGACGTCTGGTCACCTTACCTAAATCCACGTTTACTGAACTGAAGTGAGAAGATTGAGGTTGATCGAAAAGTTCCAGAAAACAACCGACAAGCCCCACTTTTCTATCAAAATTGGATGAGGGGATAGGTTTTGAGTCTCTTTTTTATGGAAGGGAAAATGAATCACCATGCAACAGGCCCGCTCAGCCTCTCTGATCCAAGAAAGCCTATTTGTGTATTCCACAATTATCTAACCACTAGGCTGTACACCTGAAAGTGATAGAAGATAATACTGAATGTCAACTGCAATGGAAAAACAACATTAACGAAGAAAGCACCGCTGAGCGTTGGGATGAGAGGTGGGCAGGCAGGAAGGGGCTGGGGGGGCAGAGAAAAAGTCCTGGAGGTGCCAGGTGTGGAGAGCAGGGATGGACAGTGGATGAGGAGGCTCCAGATTGCTCTGAACCACAGTGTGCCCCTCTGAAACCCAGCACTGCGTTTAGGGAAAATAAGGAAATGATACCCGTAGGAAGATGAGTGGCTTCAGGGGATCCTATAAAGGTGACTCCCGAGAGGATGCTGAGGGAGGGAGTACCCACGGAGCACCATGAACATGTAGACATTTTCAAGACCGTCCAATACAAATATAATGTGAACCTACATGGATAATTTAAAATGTTCTAGGTGTCACATTAACACATAAAAACACAAAATTATTTGAATTATATATCCACTTTATTTAAAAATCTTAGATATTTAAATGCATGTCTACTATACCCAAATTATTATCAGGTCAACATGTAATTAATATGAAAATTATTAATGAACTATTTTGCATGTTTTTCCCAAGTCTTCAGGTTCCAGCATTTGTTTCATAATTATATAGCCCATCTCAATTTGGATGCTAAATTTGCATTAAAAAATACCAAGTCTGTATTTAAATTTCATAAATGCTCCAGTAGGAAAAAGCGGTTCACATACCTAAGTTGTTTTAAACATATATAGAAGTTGCCCAATAATTGAGTCAAGCATTATTTTTTATTTTTATTTTTTGGTGATCCAGTATTCATTTAATTCTCCACCTCCCAGCTGTATTGAGATATAATTGATATGTAACATTCTATAAGTTTATGGTGTACAATGTGTTGATTTGATATATGGAAGCAAATGATATTTGTGGTTAAAGTTGTTTTACAATTCTGTACACTATAGGTAATTAGGGAACAATGAAGTACATTGTTATCTGAACTATCAAGTTTCCATAACCTTTATCTCTCCTAATCTCTTTTATAAGTTACTCTTTAGGAATTGTTTTTTTTTAAAGTGTATATGAAAAGAGTTATGTGTGTATAAGTATATATGTGAAGAATTTCTAAAGAATTTTGTAAAACATCCTTTCACAAAAATACTTGAAGGTAATATTAATAATACAGCTATAAATACATTCCATGAAAGATCGCAAAATAAAATAGTCATAAAATTCATGCTTTTAGGTTAGATAAGGTTTTCTAGAATCATATATATGATTGTCACAAGATGGCGCTAAAATCTAGTGAACATTTCAGTCTGGTCTTCTCTGGAAGGAATTGGGGGTGGTTTTAGGGACCTGTAGGAGACACTGGACAAAATGAAGACCAAATACATTAAGCTGAAGATTGGAGATAGATGAACATCTTTCTTTTGTCTCAAGGATAATTTCCCTCTCTCACCGGTGTGGGTGTCTGTCAAACAATGAATTTATGCTAATAAAGTTAAATATTAAAATGATTTGTTCTCATAGAGTATAATAGACAATCAGTTTTATCCTTGCTTTTCAGTGGGAGTGGATTGGGAAGAGAAGAGATTAGCACCTAGTGAGCTTACCCTGTGACTGGAGCAGTCTTTGAAGTAGCCCGTCTCCACAGAGCTTGCACTGGACAAAAGTATTCTGGACCCAAAAAATGAAAACCATGAAAAGAAGTTGCTGCAGGACATGGATTCTTCTATTTGTTCACTTTGGCTTATTTACCAACTGAATATTTTTAGAATTATTTTGACATTGAGGGGCTTAATCACAAGGAACAACAACAGCTTGTAATTATTGGAATCGAAAGTCTAGGTCAGTGGTCGGCAAACTCGGTCAACAGAGCGGCAAACCAAGGCTCTTGAGCTGCAGTTTGCCAACTACTGTTCTAGGCCAACTAAAAAAGAAAAGATGGAAAAGAAAATATTTTCTCGACTGGAGCCCTAATGAAACTGAGGGTCTTTATGTGTTTTTTTTTGTTTTTGTTTTTAAATTAAATTTAGCTTTAAATCCTAGCTCTAGAAATGATATCTCTATACTCTTCAGAGACCTAGCCTTGCCCCTGGATCATCAGCAACCCCGAGGCAGGAGAAAACAGTAGCTGGACTTCATGGTCATAGTCGGCTAAAGACAACATCTTGACTTAAGTTATGTCTCAGCTCCAGAGCCCTTAGGTGGAAGGATTCCCTGGCTGCTTTCCCATGAAACCAGACAGAGGGATGCTGAACAGATGATTACTCTTACCTCATCTCTAACCAATCAGCTCCCAACATGACCTCGAACCCCTAACCCACAGGGTCTTATGATTTTGCCATAGATAATCCGTAACCTACCTGCATCAGGGATGGGTGTTTTTTTTTTCCTTTTTTTTTTCCCCCCCTGCATTAGCTTCCCATGCTCCTAGGTGGTGCCATTCATAATAAAATAGCCAATCTTTCTTCACTGTAATTCTCAGTGCTTGACTCTGCTAACTAACACTGGTAAATGAACGATTTCTATTTGATGGCACTAAACCAATGATCAAAATAACTCACTTTCTCCCACGGGATCCCACTTTGGAAAAATTATTTATTGGTTGAAACTTCAGGCCTTTAGATGTGAAAAACAAAGCAAGAAAGCTGGGCACACCGTGGAGCTAATCCCCTGTGAAGGAAGCACTTGGTCCTTTGAATGAGCTGTTCTCCAGGGTGGGCTCTAGGGTTCAAAGCATGACGTCTTAGTTGACCTGGTTTTCTCTCTGTAGTATCCAGATAGAGACCTCTACCCCAATTTAAGAATCAGAAGTGAAAACAGCAGGGCTCCGCTAGATGATTGGGTTGGGTATTGTTAAAGCAGAGCCTGGAGTTTGAGGTAGGAGACCCCCCAGAAAGTTCTAATGGGTTCCTGAACATTTAGGTGAATTCTCCACTCACTTACCGACTTGTGCAGACTTGTCAGGCTTTGTGCTAGGTCTTCAAGATGCTGAGAGAGGACAGAATCCTGGCTCTCCCACAGCTGCCAGTCTTAGAGGAAGCAGTCATTTGATGTCCTGGGTCCCTCCTGTGCAGAAAAAACCAACAGGCATCCCTCTACAATGGATATAGCCCCCCCCCTGCTTCGTGGGTGCTCTAGCCCCCCACCATGGGCCCACCCTGAGCCCCGACTTCCTCCACCAAGTGCAGCCGCACCAAGCTAGTCCCAGTCTCTGAAGCTTGTCCTCCGCGTTCACACCTCTCTGCTTTTGTTCCTGCTGTTCCTCCTTCCTGGCCGGCTCACCCTGCTTCCCCTCCTCCTGCCTACCTCTTCCACCCTTTGAAATCAGCCCTTCCTGCAGTCCTCTCCTGCAGGATTCGTGGGATGGGTGAATTAAGTCTCAGTGCGACAGGAGACGAGGGACCTCGCACCCCTCCAGACACCAATTTGCTGGGTCCCCATCTTCAAGTTTCTTCCCCCTGGCCTCTTTAAATTTCATTGTACTATCTACTTCTGACACCAGAATCCGAATACATCCTGCAAACCAGGACCCAGGCTGACTTTTTTTTTTTTTCCCCCCTCTCTCTCCCTGTTTCGTAACATCCTCCAAGTGGACATGGAGTTCTGCAACCAGCTTCACTCTTCTCTTTTCACTGTTCTCCCTTCCCCTAATTTTCATCTAGAGACCCAGGCTGGGGGCGGGGAAGGGGGCAGGTGGCAGGACTTGAAGGAGCCACGGGGCTTTCAGCTGGTTCACACAGCTCACAGTAGTGTCTCGAATCACTGGGCTCAAACCTAGGGCTGCCCCGGGGGAGGAACTGGGGAAAGGGGGACGGGGTGGCTGGCTAGACCAGAGAGGGGCCGCTTTTAAAACAAAACAAAACAAACAAACAAAAAACCCCACCTTGCTTGGAAACAAACGTGTGTGTGTGTGTGTGTGTGTGTGTGTTTACATAAAAACAAGCCCTCGTTAAAGGTGCCTCTTTCCCCCCCACAGGTCCGACCACCCGCTGGGAGTTTGCAAAGCAGGGGGGCCGGTTGAGTGGGATGGAGCCGCCAACGCCCCGCAAAATGCCGCCTCCCGGAGCTCCGCTCGCCCAGGCCCCACGGACTCCTGGCAGCCGGCTCCCGGGCCGGGCCGGTACCAGCTGCGGCGCCGGAGGGAAGCCTGGTGTCCCCAGCGCCCCGCAGCGCCGGCGGCCGGGGGCGTACCCTCCCCGGTCCCTGCCTCTCCCAGCCCCGCGGCCCGGGCCGTCCATCACGTCCGCCCGGCCCCGCCCCGGGGCTGCAGCGCGCGGCCAATCAGAGCCGAGCTCCGCAGCGATGAGCTCAGCCGGCTCGCTCCCCATTGGGCGGCTATATTAAGAAAGTGGCCGAACTCTTTAAATAGCGGGCGCTAGGGCCGCAGCCAGCGTCTGCCGCCGCCGCAGTCTGGCCGGAGCCGAGTCCTCTCCCCTCCCGAGCTGTAGGCGCCCGCGGCCTGGGAGGCCCGGAGGGATCTAGGCCGGGGCCGCTGCCTTATCTGCGATCCGCGCACAAAGGCGCCGACTCCGGGTCCCGGTCCGAGTCCAGGTCCGAGTCCGGGTCCTGGGCGAGAAGAGCGGCCACTGCCCGGGAGCAGCGCGGAGACGCCCGGCGCGCCCTATGCCCCCGCGCCCCCGCCGCGGCCGCCGGAGCGCACCGGGAGGACGCGCCATCGCGGGGCCCGGGCGCAGCTAGCGGCCCGTTGCGCCCCCTTTCCCTCCTCCCCGAGCCCGAGGTGAGCAGTGAGCGGCGAGCGGGACGGCAGCGAGGCGCCCGCGGGCCCCCTCCCGCTGCCCGGCCCCGGCCCCGGCCCCGGCGCGCTCATGGCGGCCATCCGCAAGAAGCTGGTGGTGGTGGGCGACGGCGCGTGCGGCAAGACGTGCCTGCTGATCGTGTTCAGTAAGGACGAGTTCCCCGAGGTGTACGTGCCCACCGTGTTCGAGAACTACGTGGCCGACATCGAGGTGGACGGCAAGCAGGTGGAGCTGGCGCTGTGGGACACGGCGGGCCAGGAGGACTACGACCGCCTGCGGCCGCTCTCCTACCCGGACACCGACGTGATCCTCATGTGCTTCTCGGTGGACAGCCCCGACTCGCTGGAGAACATCCCGGAGAAGTGGGTGCCCGAGGTGAAGCACTTCTGCCCCAACGTGCCCATCATCCTGGTGGCCAACAAGAAGGACCTGCGCGGCGACGAGCACGTCCGCACCGAGCTGGCCCGCATGAAGCAGGAGCCCGTGCGCACGGAGGACGGCCGCGCCATGGCCGTGCGCATCCAGGCCTACGACTACCTCGAGTGCTCGGCCAAGACCAAGGAGGGCGTGCGCGAGGTCTTCGAGACGGCCACGCGCGCCGCGCTGCAGAAGCGCTACGGCTCGCAGGGCGGCTGCATCAACTGCTGCAAGGTGCTCTGAGGGCCTCCCGGGCCGTCCCTCCCCCCCGCCGGGGACCCCACACCGGACCGACCGCCCATCCGGCGTCTGCCTTCCCGCCCGGCACCCCCCCGAAGTCCAGCGGCGGTGACCCTGGAGCCCGGAACCGGCGTGGGAAGGCCCCGCGCATCCCCTTTCCAGTGTCTGTGCGCCCGGTCCGGCTGCTCCGTTGCACAGGCCCAGGCGCGCCCCTACAACCGAGTGCCAAGGGGGGACCCCCCTGAGCACCCTTTTGGGAAGAGCCAAGCCTCTTCAGAGTGTGTGGCTGTGTGCGTTGGACTCCCCGCACCCCGCCTCCCGCACTCCTATGCTACTCCCCCCTCCATCCCCGCCTCGGGTCCCGGTCCCCGGAGAGGAGCTTGGTGCCCCGGTGCTGCCTGCCGCGCCCCATCAGCCCCATCCGATGTTCGTTCGAGCGCCTGCCGTCTCCTGTCTGTATCATAGACCACGGGAACTGCGTGCTGCGTGCTGCGGGAGGGGAGGGCGGGGAGGGCGGGGTGTTATATAAATATATAGATATAATTTTATTTTCGGAGGCAGGATGGTGTTATTTAATGGTGGTGGTGGGTGGAGTGACAGCTCTGGGGCAGGCGCCCGCCCATCCAAGCAGGAACAGGACTTGGTCATCCTTCCAGCCCCCGGGGGAAGACGGTTGCAACCGACGTGGGGCTGTGAGGACACAGCTTCCAGACTGACACAGTCGCCTGCACGCCAGCCCTCCGGCGGAACCCCTGGCCAGCCCCGGGCCGGGGAGGGGAGAGCGCGCTGCTGCCGGCTGTTTTTGCCATAAGCGAACTCTGTGCCTGTCCTACAAGTGAAATAATTGTTCAGTTCAAGAACCCGAGGTTTTCCATTTATTTAAAGGCTTTCAAACCTGTTGTTTTTTTTTTTCCCTTCGGAAAGAGTTCTTTGCACAATTGTTTCGTGGACACGCCCATGCACTTGTCATTTGTGTAAGACAGTAGCATTCTGACCACACGTGTACGCTGTAACCTCATCGGCTTCTGATGTTTTAAAGGAAAAGTGATGATGACTTCTAAAATGAGAGGAAAAACAAACCACTAGCGTTTATTTTGTTTTCTTGAAAAAAAAAAAAAAAAGTGGCCGTGTTGCCGTCTTGCGATTTGGTTGGTGCAGGTATGTGCCCTGTTGTGAGAAAGGGCAGTAACAAGCCTTGGGGCCCATTGAACCCCCTCTTCCCTTCACCAGGCGGTGTCTAAAGCGATGTGAACATTTCTCTGCGGCTCCGACAGAGAACGAACCTGCCCCCAGCCTTCTTCCTCCCCCCCCCTTCCCCCACCCTGTGGTACTTCTACTAGATTGTTGTCTTGTTTTTTATTTTTAAAATAAACTGACAAATGACAAAGTGGTGAGCTTATGATGTTTACATGAAAGTTCTATAAGCTGTGTATACAGTTTTTTTATGTAAAATATTAAAAGATTATGATGACGACATTTATAAAATGGCTCCTGTGGTCCATTTCTTTCCCTGTCTTAGTGAATTTCTCGGGTGGCACTGGCGAACAGAAGTACACAGGTTTCGGATGTGCAGTTCTACAACACGTGATCAGTACACTGTTGTTTTTACCACCCCAAGCCCAGTCTTTCCCATCGCCATTTATTCCCCCCTCTGCCCCTCCCCAATCACCATCCTGTTGTCTATGGGTTTTTTCTTTTTTGCTCAATCCCTCTACCCAGCCCCCCAACAACCCTTTCTGTGGTTTAATCGTGTGTACAAATAGCCTAGTGGTTTGGAGGCAAGGGAAGAATTCCACCAGCAAGGCCTTGTCTTCCCAATTCCTCTTCCCTGGTGGTATTTGTAGCAGGTGCAGATGGAATTCCTTTGGGCTGGGTGGGGGTTGGGTGGCTCTGGGAGACCACGGTGCTCTGGTCCCAGTTCCAGAGGAAGGTAGAGCTACCCAGGCACCTAGTGTCAACACTTTCATTTCTGTACTGTACATTTCCCTTTCCGTTCAATTTTCATTTCATGTCATTTTTAAAAAAATATATATATTTTATTGATTTTTTACAAAGAGGAAGGGAGAGGGATAGAGAGTTGGAAACATCGATGAGAGAGAAACATCCATCAGCTGTCTCCTGCACACCTCCTACAGGGGATGTGCCCACAACCAAGGTACATGCCCTTGACCAGAATCGAACCTGGGACATTTCAGTCCGCAGGCCGACCCTCTATCCACTGAGCCAGACCGGTTAGGGCTCATTTTTGTTTGTAGAAGTATGTATAGATTAACCAGTACAGGAGGCATGTACTGTGTATAAGAAAGGTTAAAACAGGGAATTATTTGGGGGTCTGGGTTGGATTAATTAAATGTACATGATTTCTAATGGGGAAAAAATGATTTGGTTTTTGAAGGGCCTTCCATGACGAATTACGTTCCAGAAACAAGGTTCCACCGTGAACTGCACCCCATGAAACCGCAGGCTGTTACTTTGGGGCTGGAGCTCCTGGGAATCAGGAGCTGGCTTCTGTCCTTGATCTTGCATCTGCATGTGTGTCTATACGGGGCCTAGAATGCTTTATTCTTAGTGCTGAGATGGCCACTGTGTGAACAGAGCACTGGAGTTTGCAGGGGGAGGGAGGAGCAGGCAGTTACTCATAGCTGGAGCAGCCAGTTTAAGCTTTAATCCCAATGAGCTCTAATTTCAGACACTTAAGGGCTCTGAGAACCAGACAAGCAGACATACTGGGAGACCACACGAGGATCCTGTGCAGGCATGCTGGCTCAGACCTCAGCAGCTTCTGGAGGAGGTCCTCTGACAGTGCCAGCCTCTCCCAATGCCCTAAGAAGTGTGGTTTTCGCTTTAGGGATCAGCACTTTCTGGGATCCTAGCACTTAGTGGCTCCCCCTCCTGCTTCCCCCGCCTCCACACACACACACACACACACACACACACACCCTGGGCAGAGCCCCACGAGATCCATTTGGAAGTTTGCTTTAAAGCTCCAGGTTCCTGTTTCCCTCTGTCCCCAGACACCCAGAGCTTTCCGTTGAGTGAGGCAAACCTGGTTGCTGGTGACCTTTCACCCACTTCAACACCCAGTGCAGCCAGACGGGACCCATTGGCCAACAGAGGGGAATTGTCTGGGCCTCCACGGGCTCCGAGCGAGCGGGGAGAGAGCCCCCCTCACCTTCCACCTCCCGGCTCCCGTTTTCTTTTCTTCATTTCAGAGACAAAACTTCCCGTTGAAAACAGAACGTCGGCTTGCAGGTTTTACAGCAGCAAACGCTTCGGTACCAGGCCGTGCAGGACTCCGGGAAGAGCTCAGGCTTGGGCTCGCTGCCCAGGACTCAGCTTTGCAACCAGCCAAGAGCCTGGAGACCCCGCCCCCCCGCTGAGAGGGCCTTTTCTGGGGTTCCTGCCCGCTCCCAGGTGCCCGGGAACCTATGGATGCCCGCTTTCTGAAAGAGATCGGGAAGACAGCCGCTCGGATGACGCCGGGCGGCCGGGTGTGCTCGTTTTATAAATGCACGGCATTTAGCAATCCTGCCGGAACATGCTCTCCTTGCCGCGTTAGGGTCCAACTGGAAAACACAGAGACGAATCGCTGTAGGCTGGAAAATCAATTAGGGAAAAAGAGCTAAAACATCTGGTGCTACTCTTAGGATATGAGAAACGGTTTTTGCACATTTCAAATAAATGTGCTGATTTCATTAAATTGCCTGTTGGGCTGCGTCGTGGAGAAGAGCGGGGAGTGTTAGGGATCCTGGGCGTTTTACAGCAAGGGGCATGGGATGGGGTTCTCGTTTATTCTTAACCTTAAACCACTCTGGATTATATCTCTAAGGCCTTTTTCCTTTCTTTCTTTCTTTCTTTCTTTCTTTCTTTCTTTCTTTCTTTCTTTCTTTCTTTCTTTCAGGCCTTTTTTCTCCCTCCCTCCCTCCCTCCCTCCCTCCCTCCCTCCCTCCCTCCCTCCCTTCCTTCCTTCCTTCCTTCCTTCCTTTCTTTTCTTTCACGGCGCAGTATCCTTCCAAAGGTGGATTTCAGGCCTAACCATGCATCCGGGTTACGAGGAGGGCTCACACTCACCAACAGCTGTTTCTGATGGCTGTTTCTGTTTCTGACACAGGGGGTCTGGGATGGGGCCCGAACACTGGAATTTCTGACGAGGCCCTCCATGCTGCTGCTGCTGCTGCTGGTCTGGGGACCGACCGCACTTTGAGAAACCCTGGTAACTTAGCCTGCGGTAGAGAGAGGCCTTGTTAGTGCTCAGAGCGGGGAGGTCGTTCAGGTGATAGATAGTAGCTCAGATTTCGGGGGATGCGCCCTGCAGTCCTGACGTCCTTACCACTGCAGGGAGCACGGCGCTTTCGCAGAGCTTCCCTGCGAGGACCAGCCACGCAGAAGCCCCATCTTCTCTCACATTGTGCAAAGGGGGTCTCATGCCTTCGAGAGGGTTGTTCCTGTCACTCCCGAATGTAGACTGCAACAGCTCTGTCCTCGGTCCGCCCTGCCATCTGCTTCCTCAGCTCTGCAAACAGAAGCAAACAGCAGGGACAGGGCCCCACTCACCTTCCACCTCCCAGCTCACATTTTTCCCCCCTTTCATTTTTATTTTTTATTTTTTATTTAAGATATGTTATTGGTTTTTAGAGAGGAAGGGAGAGGGAGAGATAGAAACATCAATGATGAGAACCATTGATCGGCTGCCTCCTGCACGCCCGCTACTGGGGATCGAGCTCAAAACCCAGGCATATGCCCCTGTCCGGAATCGAACCCGGGACCTTTCAGTCCGCCAGTTGACGCTCTATCCATTGAGCCAAACCAGCCAGGGCCCCCCTTTCATTTTAAAGACAAAACTTCCCATTGAAAAGCACAGTCCTTGCCCTGGTGGGCCGGGCTTTCCGGAAGTACGTTCACTAAGGCCTGGCGTACAGCTCGCTCAAATGAAGGCCTCAGGCCCAGGGCACACCAGGAGCCAGGGAAGTTAGCTGGGGAAGGCATTATGGAGGAGGAGACATTTGAACTGAGTCTTAAAGCGCCTAGGAGTGGGTGATGTGTAGATGGGAGATACAGCTTCTTTGTGTATTATTAGGGGTGGTGGGTGGGGTGTGTGTGCTGGCCTCTGAGGATTAGAACTCACATGGGTGAGAACTGCGTTCTTCTTTTAACCCTCAGCATCCATTTCTCCAGTCAAGAAAAACTGTGTTTCCCAGCCGAAACACAGCCTCACCCCTGGCCTCCCTGGCCACACCCTGGCTAGGAGAGAAGGTGGTGATGATGGTTTCATTGTTTTCTTCTTGCCTTCCAGGTGGACACGAGGCCTAGCTCTGCGATAACTGTGTTCCTGGGAAATAGGCAGTTCAGGCTCAAGAAGGCTGTGCCATCACCAAGGGGCATTGGCCCATCTTCTGGCTGGAGGAGGAACCTGGGCACTCAGAATATCCCCCCAACTCCCAGAGGCCTCCTTTCTAGCTTGAGAGGTAAGAGTCTGGAGGACCCCAGTTCATTCCTTCCTGGTCATCCTCTTAGTCCACAAATATTTATTGTTGTGTAATAAAGGACTCTAATAGAGGACTCTGTGCCTGTCATTATGCCAGGACTTGGAACCCAGTGGACAAATAGGGAGGCCTGGTCCCTCCCCTCACGGACAGAGCTTCAGCCTAGTGGTGGGTCTCAACAAGTAATAAAAATGGCGGTGATAATAGCTAATACTTATTGACTGTGCAACAGGCCCTAGTCTAAGCTCTTGATCATTTTTATTTAATCTCTGTTAATTATCTATTATTGCATAACAAATTATCCCCAAAATGAATGGATTGGATAGCAACATCTATTACCTCACGGTGTCGGCATGCCGGGAATCCAGGCGCAGCTTCACTGGGTCTTCTGGCTCAGGGAATCTTTGAAAACGGGAACCAACGTGCTGGCTCGGGCTGGATTTACCTCCAGGCTTTGACCTCAATCAGTAGCAGTGGAATGAGTTACGTAACTAAAGAAAAGGCAAGACCTTGAGAGAGCCCCAGCTTCTGAAAAAAAACCTATGGAAGTGACCGTGATTGGGCATAGCTTCTGTGGGGAATGAGAAGAAGGTGTGTTAAGATTGGGCCCCACAAAGACAGTCCAACCATCTGGGGCCCTGGGAACGAATCAAGCAGGGAAATCACCCCGTTAGGACACGACGTCTGTGGAATGAGCAATGACAAGTAACCAACTGTTTTCTTGGCAGAAGCTGAGGCCAGGGAAGTTGGGAAAGTGCTCGCTGATAACACCAACTGGGAGAAGGCCCTCTCTGACCCCACCCCTGGCGGAGATCACTACGTGATTGGCCCAAGGCACTCCCTTCAGAAACCCTGTGGGTGAGCCTGGGACAAGCAGGCAGCAGGCAGGCAGGGAGGGGGCACATTCCCCGGGCAGCAGGCCACCTTCGTGTGGGTGGTAGGTGGCTGGATGTGCTGAGCTGCTGTCACTGGACGCCGAGCTGTGGTTTTGGAGGAAGCTGGGCAGCTTTGGATTCTGGGTCAGGAGCTTGGCACCAATGACCCATGTTTCTCAATCTAGAAACGATGACCTGGAAGTGCAATTCTAAGGGCTGTGGCAGCCGGCCTCTGGCTTTGATGACTCCCAGTGACCTCTGTCCTCTGGCTGTCATGGGAGCCATTTTTCTTCTCCCTTCAACCCTGAAATGGGAAGAAACCGATGTTACCAGAAGCACATGTCTCATTGCTTTGTTAATGATTGATTTCGTACGATCCCAGCGCTTGTTTGGCCTCCGGGTAAACAGTCGAAACCTTCTGGAGGCACCTACCAGGAATGCAGGAATGCATTTGCTATTAAATGGCAGAAAGGTTATAAATGGGACTCTGACAGAATAAAATATATTATTTATATGGGTGCTTAAAAATAAGTCGCTTGTAAAGTATACACTCTTCAGTGATGGCCTAATATGGGAAAGTGTGCTATCTGGTCACAAAAGCAGGCTGACTCTGTACACGGGAAGATCCATCCATCCATCCGCCTTTCTCTAGGTTGAGAAATCCTGTGGCTAAAAAATTTTTCTAAGGAAGTCTAGAGTTATAGGCCAAATGGAGACTTAGACTTTATGCACAAGATAATAGCAAAGCAAATTAGCCAGCCTGGGCTCTCTGAAGGTGTGGGTAGCTGTGCCAGGGGAGAATTACACACTGTAGAGTTGGCCACCTGCCAAATCCGGGAGAACAAATAGAGATGAAATGCTGTGAAGGCATAAACAACTCAGAGGGAACAAGAGTGGTAACTGTGCTGAGAAAGCCATGCTTTTTCCCACAGGCTGATAGGATCTGACTTCCTACGTTATAGTGGCCAACGGGTGAGCCATCTTGCCCGTTAACCAAAGGAATTCAGAAGTCCCAGCACCAGAGGAGGCCCTGGGACCAGCATCCGCTTGGACCGTGGGCCTACCCTGGGTGGGCATAACCCTCTCATCCTCAGTTGGGTGATGGAAGAGATTTCAGCTCATGGATTTTACTGGGGACATCCAAGAAACAGGGGTAGGAAGGTAGCATCGAGGGTGTGCCCTTCCCCCACCTCCCTTATAGCACTTTCCCCACTCTATTGCTCATCTCCTTCAAAAGCATGCCGAGGAGTGTCTTTGGTGGGAAATCAAGGATTACAAGCAGGAGCCCCAGCTCTGTCTACAACTACCTGTGCATTCTTGTGCCCATTAATTCTTCCCTTTCCTTTTCCTGGTCTTAGGTTCTATATGTGCAGAATGGAACTAGTTTTAAAGATTCAATAGGGCCAAACCAAGTACTTGGCACAAAATCCAGCTCAAAGTCCTCAATACGTTGTGATTACATTCCCTCGAGTGGATTCATCTCAGTACCTTCAGCACAAAGTACAAGTGGAATAAATTTTGTTGAGTGAGTGTATAATAATAGCAACTCTGTTGTTTAGCAAAGACCTTTTCAACCGTAAGCTCCTCAGGGCATCACATCATGCTCCTTTCTGAAACCCCGGCATCTAATGCAGGGTTTGGCACATAGGGGCTTGGTGACTCGTAAGCTACTGAGTAATAATTCACGTTCAGGGGTTCCTTGATAAAATGGAGAGTCTCAGGAGAGCATGGGCTGACTTGGCAGTCAGGGAAGAAGTGCCCACCACTTGAATCCCAGATGTGGTGACAGCAATCAAGCGCCCTGAGTACAAGGGGGAGGCTGCAGGGGTCTGGGGACCAGCAGGATGTCTTCCTAGGAGCATGGTGCTCCTGAGTCCTCAGCAGGGGCTGGCTGGGCTCCACACTAGTACGCTGACCCAAGGACACATAATGAGGAGCAAGGTGGCCTCACCGACATGGCCACAAGTGGAAGCAGAGCCCATTGCTCTTCCAGATGAAGTGAATGCCAGGAAAAAAATGCTGCCCACTCCTAAGAAACATGTACCAGAAAGATCCATCCTATAGTCCCGTGTGTGCAAGACCCGGGACTTGGGCTGCATTTGTAACCCGAGAAAGCAAGTCCCCGCCTATTGTGCAGCTCAGCAAAACAAAGGGAAAGCAAAGCAGGGAGACTTGATCACCTGACAGCGCCTCTGAGAGCAAGAGCCCAGCACGCTATTTCTGCAGGAGTTTACCAAACTCACCGCAAATGAGCCGGTAATCGCTTTAAGTCTGGGCAAACTGCTTCTCCTGGCGCAGAGGTAGGAGCGGGGTTTAACGAGACTGCAGGATCAGCCTGGAGGAGGGAGGGTCCTTTGTTCAAGTTGGCTCCAATTAAAAAACATTTTTTTTATTTTATTTTCTTGTTAAATAAGAACAAAAAATTGTAGGACTGGGGCAGAAGCATATGGCAGGGGTGCAGTATGGAAATTCTCATCCAAGAGGAAATCCCTCTGCATTCATTCTCCCCACATTTCAGCTTTTCCAGAAAGCTGAACCTGAACTTCAGTTCCTGGTAATGCTTGGCCTTGACGGGATCTGGGGCTTTGTCCAGGGGAAGCCTGGCTGCTGACTGGAGACTTGGCCGTTCCCAGTTCATTTTGGCAGGTTTTCTCCACGTGACTGGGCAATAGATGTCTAAATCAACCTAATTGTGCTAAAGTCCAGGTTCTGAGGAGTCTGGGCCAAGCGTGAGGGTGGTCTGTGACCTGATGACCTCCATGTCCGGGGAGGTTGTGTGCTGGTGGTCAGTGGGGGAAGGCAAGGCCAGCAATAATCACTTGTCTTACCTTGTCTGAAAGCAGAAAGTCTTATTTTAGAGCTTGTGCTAAAAATGAGTCTGGGATGGATCCCTGCATTGTCTTTTGACACATGCTCTTCAATAGTGTTTGGTGTGGTAGTGGCTGCTTCTCTGGGACTTAGGGGCCTAGGCCGTGGAGTAAATATCACCTCCTATGGAAAGCCTTTCCTTCACTCTCAAGACAGAATGGGATAACCCTCCTAGGTGCTCTCCAGCACTTTGCCTTCCCTTTAATCCAGCACCTGCCCATCATATTCCAAAAGCCACCCACCAGCCCGTGAGCCCCTGAGGTTCAGGACTGTGCCCAGCCTACTAGCTGGGACATGGAAGGTGTGTATCCAGCGTCTGTTGAGTGAATGAGTTGAGTGACCAAGTCTGTGTGGGGCTCTCAGAGCAGAACCAACAGAATCCTTTCACGAGGCGGATTTTAGCTTGAAAGAAGGAAGAATACTATAGCGATCAGAATAGTCTCCAGAGATATGGGTCAAGGTCATGAGCTCACTGTCATTGAACATATGCATGGCACAGCTGGCTAACCCCAATAGAAAATACTGTGGAAGGAATCTAAGTATTAGATGGTGGCACTCTCAAGAGGCAAGACCAGCTGAAGGTGTTCCCATGAGGGAAAATGAAGGGAGGGGGCCTGCATGGAGCCACCCACCTCTCCCATTAGCTAGGGGGTGCTCCTGGGAGAGGTCCCATGAAGGGACAAACCTGGGTTTTGTTTCCAGTAGATCTTCAAAGCAGATCTCAAACGTCATCCGCCTTTCCTGACTTCCTCTAACTCCCTCCTCTGCTCAAAACACATTGTTCCTATTTTATGGCCAGTCCCATATCTCTTTATTCTAGCTGTTAATTAATTCTATGGCTCCCATCTAAAATGTGATCTCCTAGAGTACGGGACCCTGTCTTTTAATTCTTCTCTCTCTCTTTTTATTTTTTGTTATTTGCTTCTTGTTGTTGTAGTTTTTTATTTTGTGTGTTTTGTTCTGGGACCTGTCTTATAATTGTTTGTATCCCAGGTACCTAGGGGTGGGTGAGCCTGGCACCGTTGAACGACAAACTCAGTGAGGACCTTCCAGGTAAGAGAAGGAGCTCATGGGCTTGCTCTGGAGGCAAAAGTAACACAGGTGAAAAAAAAATAAATCCAAAGAATAGTCTAGTATTGAACTGCATGACTTTCTGGGACAAAGGTTGACTCATGAGGGAGCTACCTCGGAGTCTGATGGCCTGAAAGCCATCTCAGAAAGGTTTGGGGGAAGGCCTGAAGCAAGATGCTTCTTCCCCTGCTAGAATGAGGCGCCATCGCCATGGAGTACCACAGAGCCATGGCTGCTGCTCTTTAGTGGCCACCGTGGTTCCCACAAGTTATGTGGCCAGTCCCGCCCAAAGAGGGGACACTGTTAATCTCCAGCATGGGCCACAGAAGCAAGGGAGAACCTTCTGCTCCAGACACCCCCTGGCAAACCGACTTGCCCTGTGGGCTCTGGGCAGCCATGCAGGTGGTGGTCCTTTTCCTTGCCTGGCCTGGATCTGCAGCTGCTTGGCTCCATCAGATGACCTCAGGGGGTGGCGGAGCAGCCATAGCCGGTGACCTCACACCGCTTGCTGCTGCCAGCGGGGCGCTGTCACCGGCCTGGGGATGGCTTTCTCCCTCTGAGTCTGACACTTTTATGGCCCATTTCATCAACAGTTGCCTCACCAGTATGCTTCTCACAGGAACGGCCCACCCTACCCTCTCATGGAATTCAGGGCATTTCGCTGGCTTGGTTGGAGGACATTAAGTGCCACCCCCAGAGTGCTCTTCGCTGATGTCAATCCCTTCCAGTTCGTCAGGGTTGAGCCTAAGGAATGTTCTAGCTAAGAATGAGTTTATGAACTGCTGGAGCACCTTCTCAGGGTGGGGGTGATTCTTCTCTCCCTTTGGTTCAAGGACTCTGATCTTGGTGCACCCAAAACCTTGTTCGTTTCTCTTGGGGAGATCAGCAGTCTTCATGCCTCTAGGGTGCCTGGGGGCAGGGTCTCACAGGGAGAAGGCTCTGTGCCCACGGAGTGGCTGGCAGGGGGGATGGCCACAGTAGGGTCTCACTCAGTCCCGAGGAAAGCCACCTTCCTCGGCGTCCTCTGCACAGGGCTGGGCAGCTGGGTTTTGGAAAGGGGACCCTGACAGCCAGACCCACCATGCCCAGCTCCGGCTGCTCTGGGTGGAGCCGGGATGGGCCAGCAGGGCTCCTGGGCTCATGGACAGGCTGCTTGGTGGGTCTCCAGGCTTATTCGGGGTGTCCCTGGTGCTGTTCTTCCCCGAACTCTCCTGGCTGAGGGCAGGGCAGGTGCGCAGACTTCAGAGGAGCCAAGCACAGTTGCCACTGCTTCCTGGGAAATGAAAAAATGGGAATTCAAGGTAGTGAATAGAAAACAGAGATGGTGAAGGTAGAGTTTCTTCTTCTTTTTTTTTTAATATATGTTTTTTTTTGTTTTGTTTTTTGTTTTTTTTGTTTTTTTTTTTAATTGATTTTTCACAGAGAGGAAGGGCGAGGGATAGAGAGTTAGAAAAATCGATGAGAGAGAATCATCGACCAGCTGCCTCTTGCACACCCCCTACTGGGGATGTGCCCGCAACCAATGTACATGCCCTTGACGGGAATTGAACCTGGGACCTTTCAGTCCACAGGTCGATGCTCTATGCACTGAGCCAAACCGGCTCCGGCTACATTTTCTTTTTTACAATTTAAAAGTCTATGTCCAATAGGAGTCTGAAGACCTGGGCTGGGGGGCAGGGCAACCTGGGAGAGGTCAATGGGGGGAAAGGCAGGCTTATGTAATACTTTCAACAATAGTTTAAAAAAAAAAATAAAACACTTTACCACCCACAAAGTCCATGTCCTTATTAGAATTACAGCTTTTTTTTTTCTTTCTGTAAGACACTACTGTTTTACATTTTACACACTGTCCGAATGTGAGGGAGATCAGAGAATCCAATCCAATGCCCTCACTCTAAAGATGGAGAACGGAGGTCTGTGGAGGCTGGGGGGCTGGCCAAGGTCACCCAGTTCACGAGGAGCTGAAGTAAGAGCACAGGGCACCCCCCTGGCCCCCAAGCCTCTGTTCTCTCTCTCAACAAAAAGTTCCTAAGATATTTCAGTTGTTAACTAAACATTCACAGATATGTTTTCAGTACAAGGGCAATGTAACCTCAGGAAGTTCTCTGGGTATTTGTTCTTTCATCATTCATTCGTCATTAATTCTTTTTTAGAATATTTTATTTATTTATTTTTACAGAGAGGAAGGGAGAGGGACAGAGAGTTAGAAACATCGATGAGAGAGAAACATCGATCAGCTGCCTCCTGCACACCTACTGGGGATGTGCCCGCAACCAAGGTACATGCCCTTGACTAGAATTGAACCTGGGACCTTTCAGTCTGCAGGCCGATGCTCTATCCACTGAGCTACACTGGTTAGGGCCATCATCAACTCTTTATTGAGCAGCTGCTTTGTGCCGGGTCCTGTGCTCAGTCCTAGGAATACCAAGTAGAACCTAAGGCACTTGTTCTAGGAGTGTGTGTGTGTGTGTGTGTGTGTGAGAGCCCAACTAGAAGTCCCCTCGATATAATCCTGAACAACAGATCACTTGTCTGAGTTTCAACACCTCCCTTTAGGACACCTGCTGTGAGAGCTCTTGTGCAGTGACTTTGAAATCAGAGTGGTTAGCAATCCCAGAGTCCCGTTAGGTGGAAGTGTCTTTTTCCTCTTTATTTCAAGCCAGAGCTGGAGGCAGATTCAAGGGACCCAAGTGCCTGTCACTGTGGCTGTTAGAAGTGTCTATGCAAATGACCATGCATGACTGATGTGAAATCTCTCTCTCTCTCTCTCTCTCTCTCTCTCTCTCACACACACACACACACACACACACACACACAGCATGCCGAGCCAGTCCTAAGAGCACAGAATGTCAATTCTGGACCGTCTGTTCCTTCTTGGTCAGACTCAGATCAGTTGAACTACCTGCTTAATTAGTTAATAACCTAACCCAGATAGCTAGCAGATCCCTTAAAGGATATAGACACTCAGTTTACTCAGGAACTGAACAACGGGAAGCAGCTTCCCTTAGAAATGACTTCCTCTGAAATGTCCCTGCGCCTCAGAGGACATCTTGGGGAGGCATCAAGGCGGCTGTGGTCTCCTGCGGTTCCTTCACAGAATCCCAGGAAGTCACGGCTGTTAGGGAGGATTCCCAGTGCCTGGAAGTCAGACTCAGATGGCCCCAGATGCTCCCTCTGACAAAGGCCTGAGACACCCCAGCTGGAGCCGGAGCAGGTGTTGGGCATGTCTCCAGCCCAAGGGGTCCCCAGGAGCTTGCAGGGTGGGGGAAGGACCCAGGGTGTGGGTGGTGGGAAGGACCCAGGATGTGTTCAAAGTCCAGGCCCCCCCCTCGAGATGTTTTGGGTTAAGCATGGGATTACTGTTCTCCCTTCAAAGGCCATCACTAAAAGCTGCTCAGGAATGCCCAGAGGGCAGGCGGCTTTGATGCTGTGGGAAGACAGGCCCCGCCCACTCCCTATAAGCAACGCAGCCCATCCATGGACTCCGCACCACGGCTCCTTGAGCTGGAGAGGCCTCCAAGCAGACTGAGCCCAACTTCCCATTGATGGGTTCTTTCCAGAATATTCTGACCCTGCTTGCACTCCTCCAGGGAAAGACAGGATGTGGGCGCCCTTAGAAGGAGCGCCGCTTCCGGCGTTGGACAGGGCCTTCTCATCGGGAACGCTGCCTTCCTGTAACGTCCATTCGGGGGTCTCAGCCCTGCAGTCTGGGGCTCCCCCGCCTCTCCGCTGCCCTGTGGAGGTGGGAGTCTGTGTCTGCTTTGCTCCAGGCCAGCCAGCCAGAGGGCAGAGCTTGGCCCTGCCTCCCGGGCGTGGCTGGGAAGTCCTTGACCTCCTCTGCACCCGGAGCTCCTGGAAGGGTGAGGTCCCGACTGCAGGGAAACCCACAGCTCCAAACGCCCGCTGCAGACTGAGCAAAGCAGGGCCAACGAGGCCGTGTCTCCCTGGCCCAGAGGCGGCTCAGCACCCTGGAGCGTGGAAGCACCGTGTCTGGATTTCCTACCAACTGCCTCGGTTGGCCTCTCCAGGGCGGGGCTCTGCCCTGTTCCTCTCTGATTCCTCCTGTCTCAACACGAGCTCTAGCTGGAGGCAGACCGTTCTCAAGGTGTTTCAGAAATAGTCGAAGTCTAAGCCGTGGTGCCTTCTGCTCCCCTCGGTCCGGGAGCTCCGGCTGGGGATCAGGGCGCCAGGCTGACTCAGCAGTTTTCTGGGAACGCACCCATTGAGAGCTCCTGGTCAGGTGAGCAGTGGGAGTGAGCAGAGATCTGTGGGCTGGGCGGGGGCCCCCAGCTCCATCCCATCGCAGGCTCCACCATTCATCACTTGCAACTGGATGAGAGGCAGAGGCTGGGCTGTGTAGCATTGCAGCTGGGGGAGCTCCCAGGGTAGAGTGTGACCCCGCCCTCCTCCCCCAGGTGACCCTGGAGGACTGGGCCGTGTTTGCCTGGAGAGTTCCTTAAGGAGCTCACCCAGACACAGGGCCCTTCCCTTCCACCTGCTCACTCAGCAGTATTTCTCTTCAGCAGAGCCATCCTGAGGCAAACGATGCTCTCATTGCCTGCCTGACTGGGTGAGCGAATCCGCAGGGGTTATTTGGACAAGAGTAGAAATGACCTTAGGAATGTGACCTGGCCTCCTAAGCCGGGGGTGGGTTGGGGGGGGGAGGCTATAACAAGAGCTTCTGGAGGTCTTTGGGGACTCAGCGGTGGGCACTGGGGGTGGGTGAGTGACTCTAACGGGTCCTGCTTCTTATGCACCCATAGGGCGCCGCCGAAAAACAGGAAGAACCGAGGGCTCATGCACCTGCTCTGCAGCCACCTGGGGAGCCCGGGCAGGCTGCGTGCGCTAAGGAAAATGCTGTTTACGCTTCCCTTCCACACACAGCCATGATTGGGAATTAGTGTTTGTGCCCGGGGGATGTGTGTGTGTGTGTATGTGTGTGTGTGTGTGTGTGTGTGTGAGTGTGTGAGCTGATCACTATGCGTTGGATGACCGGAAAGAATGAGGAGGCTTTTTGCCCCATTCACGGGTGGGGAGACCCAGAAAAGACCCAACTTCGTGTTCCAAGGCCTAAGCCCAATGTCAACTGTCCCACTGCTCAGGAGCCCACCTGGGACCATCCTGCCTGGCCAGCGATGGCCCTGGACTGGAGCTGCACTGAATAATTCAGGCTGGGGATCGACTGCCCAGGATTCCGGTGCCTCCCACGTTACCTGCCTGGGGAGGAGACTGGAAGGGCAGGTCACCCTGGGGTCTGCCTGCGGTGCCTGCTCGAGGGGCTGGCTGGGGAGTGCCCTGAAGCAGGGGAGGAGACTCGCTCTGCAGACTTGCTCTCAGGGAAAGTCATAGGTCTGAGCATGAGCTCAGTTCAGCCTGAGGTCTGTGTGAAGAGCAAAAGCCCATGAACTTGGCCTCTGCCTCAGATAGAGTGAGGACGCTTCCCCAATCTGGAGGCCCTTTTTAGGGGCAGCTGCCCTGTCTCGATCCTCGATCCCAGCTCCCCAGCCCGAGGCTGCAGTCCAGGCTGCAGTCCCCCTGCTTATTTCCTGAGGAGCAGAGACGCGGCTACTGTGCGCATGGGCCCTGCCAGCCATCCGGGTGTCTGCACCCCGCGAGCAGGCCAGACCGGGTCAGAGCAGAGCAAGTTCACGTGCAGCCTGGAGAGTCGGCTTCCAGGGCTCCGTGATGGCTCTGTTCCCCAACTTTTATCTCCAGCTCCAAGAATGGAAGCCGGTACAGCCTAGACCCTCCACGCATTTTTCTTTCTTTCTTTTTTTTTCCCCCCCTGAATGGCTGGATCAAATAATACAGAACGAGCCAGCTTCCCCGCCTCAGTAAGCAGACACCACGCCTTTCCTTGGTGGCTTCTCCAATTGCAGGCCCTGAAATAACCACCATCAGCGAACTCCGCGGAAGAACATGCATTCTATCGCCACAGAACACTTTAGTTATAACACGGCCTTTTCCTTTTTTTGCTTAGGACCTGTTTTATTTGCTGCTAAACAGAAATATGCCCTAGGAAACACTTGTCTTGTCGATTTTACAGTTCTTTTCTGAGCTCTTTGTGTTCACATGGGACTCTGGCACCTGACCTTTGCGACAGTCTCGGGCGGGAGGAAGGACGGCTCAGCTTTTTTTTTTTTTTTAAGTATAGTCCCTTTAATAAAGGTTGATGGGGAAAAAAATGAATACCCAATGCATAAGAATAAAATTGAACTCTTACCTTACACAATACACACCAAAATATCATTTCAAAATGGATTAAAGACTTGAACATAAGACCTGAACCATAGGCCTCTTAGAAGAAACAGAAGGGAAAATCTTCTTGACATTAGTCTTAATGATTTTTTGGATAAGACACCAAAAGCAAAAATAAACAAGAGGGACAAGGGATACAACTGCGTTCCCAGAGCCACGCAGCCCAGAACGCGCTGACCTGAGGTCCGGGCCCGAGGCCTGTGGACGGCCCCAAGCTGGGATGCCCGGGCCAGCAGAGTGTGTAATTTTCCTTTTGTTCAGCCAAATGAGAGGGGGCACTCGATCTGGCCCTTCTGGAAAAGCTGTTATAAGCCAGAGGCAGGCCCCGAACGACCCTGCAATTACCGGGGAGAGGGTATAATTTGGGGAACTCCGCCTGGGTGGGCTTGATTCTGGAAAGCTCGCTGTGATGAACTCTGCTATTATCGGACAAGGTTCTGTGTGGGAACCAGCAGCGGCGGTTCTGACGCTGCCCCGGCTCAGAGTCAGGCTGCAGCCTGCGCCCTGGGTCACTCCGGGGTCCTGTGTCTAAGGCCACCCTCCTTGAGCTCAGGTGCAGGCGGCCCAGGGACGCCCAGGCACAATGACCCCAGGGTGACCCCGGCCCCTGGGGCCTGGTGATGGCCACCCTCCCTTGGGGGGTCTGGGCTGCACCTGACCCTGTGCTCCCATGACCCGCAGTTGGCTGCTGCTGGAGGAGGTTCCTTTCCCGTGCCAGCCCTCAGGCCCTGGGCCATGACCCCACACCGGAATCCCTGTGATTCTTTCTGGTTATACCTCTGATTTTCACCAAAATGCACTGGCCTTTTCTGCCCCAGTTTTCAAATCTGTAAAATGGGTGTTTGAACAGCTGCTGTGTGATGCTTCCAGGGGGCGCCACAGAGCCCGGCACATAGCGAGCTCCGGCTCTGTGTGCCAGCTCATCCGACTTATTCTTCAAAGCCAGCCTCTGGGCACACATTCATACCCCCACTTCATGGATGGAGAAGTTCATACATGGCGAGAAGTTCATACATGGAGTACCCTGCAGGAAAGGAAAAGGGACCCGCTCTGATGCCGGGAAGCCGCCCTTCCCTTCACAGCTCGCCCACCTTTTCTCCTGTTGGATCTAGGCAAACCTCAGGGGATGCCAACCTCACCCAGGGGGCCACCTGAGACCAAGCAGGGCCACTTCATGATTTTGTCTTAGCTCAGAAGGGAATCATGTCATATGCCAGCCACAAAATGCACCGCCTGCTCCCGGCCACAACGCATGACGACAGCCGCTTTACCAGGCACAGCCTCCCCTGGTCACGGCCCTGCTTGCGGAAGGTTTACTGAGACGCCTGGTCAAACACGTGCCCCGCTTTCTAACAACATCCGGTAAAAGGAACTCCCGATTCCTCACCGCCGCCTCACGCCACCCCACCACACCCAAACCCCATCATCGGTTCTTTGTAACACCCTCTTCCCGAGCCCCCCCGGTGAGGGCTCCCTGGCTGCAGTGAGTAATAAGCAGGTGTGAGCCCCGTGGCCTTGCTGGAGGCCGTGGACCCTTGACCGGGGTCCCACAGTTGATGAAGGATGGACCGTGGGTTCAAACTGAGGAGCCAGGCTTCTCTGATTCCGGAGCCTGTGCATTGCCACGCGGACTTCCTGTCTAGGGGAGCCGTGAGGACCAGTCATATCTGCACAGTCAAGACCTCTGAGGCCTCAAGGGAAGGCCCGTCAGAGCTCATGGTGGCCTTGACTGTGGCATTTCACTCGGAACTTCCCATAGGCTCAGAAATCGTCACCGCTAGCTCGTGGCGTTCTCCTTGCTGGCTGTTTGGAAGAGTCAACAGTGAACGCAGACACCCATAATCTATGTGGTCACACCCCTCGGACAGGCCAGCAGCATGGGGATGGCCACAGCCTGCAGAGTGACTGCTTATCCCCCGCCCCCTGCCCCTGACCCATGGCCCAGCCTCTCGGTGCCAGGCACATGGAGGCTGCCATGTGCTCTGCTGGCAAGGACAGCTGTAAACCTCTCCCCAGTATTGTCCTTTGTTCCTGATGATGTCCGTACAGCAGTGCCCTTGATCCCAGCAGGACATTGGCCCAAGATTTAAGAAAACGGCTAGCTGTTCTCGGGACCCCCTGCAGCCCAGTGGTCCATGCACCCGATGGCTCTTGGCCTAGACTTTGGCATAGCCCCCATCTGGGAGCTCCTGGCACCAACAGCAGGGACCCAACCTTGCCTCCGCAGCCGCTAAGATAGTGACAACTGCTGAAGTTGCTCGGTACTGGCACCATCCGTAGTGATTGTACTGTGTCAGGACCGTTTTCCTGCTTCTCAGATCCTCATCAAAGCCCCATCAGGTGGCTATTCTTAGTCCCTGTTTATAGATGGATAAACTGAGACTTGGGAAGTTTGATTCAAATTGGAGCTGACAGATTGCAAGCAGCAGAGCCAAGACCTGGGTCCAGATCTGTCTCTCACTTCCCTCCCCCCTTTCTGGGCTCTGACTGTCTAGCTGTCCTACACACACCCAACTGCCTGCACAGATCATGCAAGATGGCAGTAGACACAGTGCAGTGCCAGCCAAAACCCCCTGGGGACAGGAGGACTTTTCTCCCAGTTGCTGGGACTGCTGCTGGCTGACAGCCTTTCTGGGAGCTGCCCTTTGCTGAAATCCTGCCCAAGAGGACAGCCCACATCCCACCTAGAAAACCTTTAGCTCGCTCTCCTTCGTCACAGTCTGCTTCTTGGGGACCTCCTGTGACAAGGATATCTTGCAGGATTAGCGGGGGTTTGTAGATTTACCCACTGGCTTTTGCATGTCTGGAGGACCATGGTGTCCCCAGCAGAAAGGACAAGCATTCCTGTGTCCTTGGCATCAGTCAGCGTAGGCTCTAGGCTCTTACCAGTTGAAAAGGAGTTTTCTGCCACACAGGATTGCTGACTATTTGTTTAGCAGGGAAGCCCAGAACTAACCCTTTCTTTAAAAAAAAAAAAAAAAATTAAAAAATTCTCATCCGGCCACTGTGGCTCAGTCGTCCCATGCACCAGGAGGTGAATTCCTGGTCAGGGCACATGCCCAGGTTTCGGGCTCGATTCCCTGTAGGGCCATGCAGGAGGCAGCCGATCCATGTTTCTCCCTCATCGATATTTCTATCTCTCCCTCTTTCTCTCTGAAATCAATAAATACATCTTTTTTAAAAGAGAGATTAAATTGCAAAAAAAAAAAAAAAAAAAAAGTAAATAAATAATAATTTTCAAATTAGAGGGCCTTTCAGTCCAAGGTTATTTTTAAGGTACATGAAGAATAGTCGCCTTTATAGTTTAACCCCTAAGGCACAATAAGCCATTGATAATGCCTTGACTAGAGTAAACAGCATGGCAGTAGAGACATCACTACCTGATTCTACAAACTGGCCATCTATATAGTTCTCTATGCCAGCTTCGTGGTGGGGGTCAGGGAGACAGAGGCGAATAAAATCGTTTCTGCACTGGCGGAGCTTCCTATCTGACAGGGGAGGTTGATATCAAACCGATCATAATAAAAAAAAAATACAATGATAGCTTCAGCAGGCATTAATTGCCATACCAGTTCAATGAACATTATGAATAGGCCAATAAAAACTGTTGGAAAGAGGAGTATGATTTAGGAGTTTGCTCATCTCCCCCATGAGGTCCCAGCAGGCCTTGGCTGTAACCACATGGGGCCAGGGACACCCAGAACCTTTATGGGAAAGCTTCCTGAGAGGGGTTTGTGTGTGAAAGTGATGGATGACTCTGGCCCCTTCAGGCCACCTGCCAACGACTTAAGAGTTATTGCCTTAAATATTAGCTGGTTATATTTCTTTCCTACTTAAAAGTCTGTAATCCTCCCCTGCTACTCCTTTGCCTCCTGGGTAAAGTTCACCCCCTCTTCTCCTACCATTCCCCATAAAGCTTTCCTTTGTGGTCCACCTGGTCCAATCGCACACATTTGGACACGCACACACATCGGGACCAAAGTCAGGGGACTGTCTAATCACCCGGGTGTCCTTGCCTTCGCTCCCCTGGAATGCCTTTGCCGCTTCTCTTGACTGGTCTAACCAGTGCACATCCCTCTCAGGCCAGCCAAAATGGTTCCCTGAGAACTCCAACCTAAAGTGACCTCTCGCCTCCGACACGTCTGTATTGTCTGTTTTCGGGACAATGAAGCCCCATGACCATGGTGACCTTCATCATGGCCTTGACCGGCCATTTTATTTTATTTTACTTTTTAAAATAAAATAGGTTTTTATCGATTTTTGGAGAGAGAGCGAGAAAGGGAGGGGGTAGTGAGGGAGAGAGAGAGCGCGCGCGTGAGCAAGCGAGCAAGAGCGCACTGAAAACATCAATGTGAGAGAAACATCGATTGGTTGCCTCCTGCACGCCCCCTACTGGGGCCTGAGCCTGTCACCCTGGGCACATGCTCTGAGCCTGGGAATTAAACCATAACCTCCTGGTTCATAAATTAATGCTCAGCCACTGAGTCACAGGGGTCCGGCTTGACCTGCCATTTTAATGTGATCTGTCAGTCAGCTTTCCGGGAAAACCATGTTCCTAAGAAAACCTTGAGCTAACTTGGAAGGGTTGGGCTGGGTGTCCCGAGAAGTGGCCCGTGGGCCTTTTTTCTTTTGAGGGGGACACGGGGGCGGGGCTCGTAGCTTTCCTCCGTGATGCGATCCATTGGGCCAACCTGGAAACCGGAGGGAGCTGTTCCCTTCACCTCTTCGCGAAGTTTTGGCACATCTGGCGCCTCATGCATCGAACGGAACCAAGCCTGCTACTCTGGGGGGGAAGAGGCAGCATTTTTCGCTCTTGAGAATACGTTGCTCCGAGCTCCTTTTCTTTTTAAGGAAAGCAATACATCACGGGGGAGGAAAGGGCCTCTCTGTGACTCTATCTTGCTTTTCTGGGAACAGTGAGCAGGAGCTGGCCTGGATCCCAAAGAAGGAAAGAAAATGCTTTGCAAAATGCGAATGGCCTTGCACACGCGAGGTCCGTGTGTGGTGTGAGTCCCAGTGCGTGTGCGTGTCCGAACGTCTGGTCACACTGTCCTCGGACCTTTCCCCGGCGGAAAGCAGAGCCGGACGGGACGGTGCAGCGGGAACTCTGCGAGGAGCCCCGGCGGCCCCCCACGGTCCAGGGCCGGACGCGGACCCTCACGGAACAGGACTTCCGAGGGACACAGTGGTCAGCGGGAGGGACCCTGGCTCAGCTTTAAAGGGCAGACAGGGGACCCAGCAGAGCGCAGCCTGCTCCGCCCGGCCCCCAAGACCCAGCGCGCGCCCCAGGGCACATTAACTGCGCCTCGGCTGCTGCAGCATCAGCAGAAGCAGAGGCCACAGCGCTCCCTCCCAGGCGGCCAGGGGGCCCGGGCCCGGCCACTGCCGAGAGCCTCCCGCCTGCCCGAGCACCTGGCCCAGACCGCGAACACCACGTCCATTCTCTTCCGGGCTGCGTGGGCCTCTCCTGCTAGGACAGTGGTCGGCAACCTCATGAGTCAACAGAGCTAGATAGCAACAGTACAACGGTTGAAATTTCTTTTAAGAGCCTATTTTTTTTTTTTAAAAAAAACTTAAACTCTATAGGTAGGCACATTGTTATTAATTAGGGTACTCCTAAGCTGGCCTTAGCTAAACACTCAAGGGGCCAAAGAGCCGCATGTGGCTCGAGAGCCGCGGTTTGCCGAGATGGCACAGAGGAAACCTTTAACCTTGGGGTGGGAGGAGACGTGGACTCGTGCCTGTGGGGTTCAGGCTCATCGAGGAGAGATGAGCTCTTGACGGCACCCCCAGCCACAGCTGGCCGTGGCAACCTGGCCTTCATGCAGGAGAGAGACCTGATGGGGTTCCAGAGGGCTGCCCCAGGCAGAGGAAGCCACTGATTCTGCCTCTGCCCCTGCCTCCCCCCACACCCCTCCCCCCGCCCCCTGCCATCTCCCCTCCCAGGTCTGGGATCAGCACGCACCCAGACTCTTGTCTGGGGGCTGTTAGCTAGCACCCCTCCAGCTGCCCGGGGCTGGCGGAGACAGGGAACCCCCTCAGACAACCTGCTTTGGCGGAAACAGCCATTTCTGGGCCAGACGTGCACTTTAGCTCCCGCTCTGTAATTAAGTATGAAGCAGCGAGGAGCAGCCGGGCCGTGGCTGCCCTGGCACTCAGCTCTCTGCCTGTGGTACTGCCTGGCCCGTGGCTGGCCACGTAGGGGCTCAGCTGACCTCACGTTCCTCCCCTCCCTCCCTCCCCTCCTGAGGGGCGGCGCGCTTTACTCCCAGAGATGCTGGGGTGAGGCAGAGAAGTAACGGAGTCCCCTGTGGGCACAGAGCATCAGACCTGCCCTCGGGGCCCTCGCTGGGGATCCTGCTTTCACGTTCTGCTAACGGGCCTAGGCCACGGACCCTGTGCCACGGACCCTGTGCGGCGGCATTTCTGGCAGTTGGTCCTTCCATGATAAAGAGCCAGAGACCATGGGGAGGCCCCATGAGCAGCGGAGTATTGCCTTGGTCTCCAACATGAGGTCAGGAAGAAGGCAGTCGGGACAGGGCAATCAATGAGGCGCCTGGGGGAGTCCCACGGCCAATGCAGGGGTGGGGGGGATGAGCATGGAGACACCGGGCCTCCCAGCTGGAAAGCACTGTGTTCTGTGAGCCCCCTCTTTTAAGGGGCTCAGTGGAACTGATTTCCAGCTCCTCTTGTCTCTGTGTCCTGAGCGCTTTCTGCAGCTCTAAGAGTCTGAGCAGCCAGTTGAAAGCTGCCCCTGAACAGCTGGCTGGGGGGTGGGGGCAGGGAGAAGAGGGAGAGGAGGGAAGTGGGGGGAGGTGAGTGAACAGGAGGAGGCTGCCTTTTGAGAAGGATCCTGCCCAAGCTTGGGGCTGTGGACACCGGGACAGCCCCAGCTCTGTGCCTTTGAGGGAACGGTTTGGACGCCGTGTTTTCTGGCACCCAGGAAAGGAAAGACACTTCAGAACTCAGGCCTCTGGGCGAGGGGCTGTGGCCCACCGAGGGCACCTCTCAGCCTGCAGTCCCGTCCAGACTCGCCCACAGGCGCCCACTTCCAGTCCTGTGGGTGGGGGCAGGGAGCACACCCAGGGGGGAGTGTGCAGCCCAGCACCCGTGCTTGCTCGGGTGAGGGCGGTCCAGTCAGATCGAACAGGTTGGAGAGCCCCCTCCCCCACCCCCATCTTCGCAGGAAGTGTGGGCAGAGCGGGCTGCATTTGAAAGTTTTCCGTGCAGCTTTCTATCAGTCAGATGAGGAGTCCCACCAGCGCTGTCCCAATGGCCCTTCCCCCTTTGTGCTGTGCAGCTAGGGAGACTGAGGCTGGAGGGGCTGAGAGTCCTGCCCGGGCCACCCATTGGGATAGAAGCTCCTTGGCCCTGAGACGCTTAGCGGGAGGCAGGGCTGGCTGCTGCCGAGGCCAGGCCGTTGGCTGTGCCCCCTCTCGGGCGTCTGGCTGGTCCAGCTCTCTGCACATCCAGCCCAGGGCCTGAGGGCTGCTGTCCGGCATCCCGCTTTGCTCAAGGCCTCAGCCTGACATCTGGGTCCGGGCATGGGCGTGGCATGGATTCTGGAGTGAGGATTGTGGGTCCCGTAGGACCTGGGGCTCAGGCAGCCTGCAACATCCTTTCACTGAAATGGGAACGTGTGAACGGGATGGAGGCCTGGGCTCTGCCACAACAGGTCTGTGGCCCCGGGTGCACCCTCTCTCCCTGCCCCGACTCCCCTTCTCTCCCCGACAACAGTCTGAGCAAACCCAGCAGCCCCCGCCCTTCTTACTGCTCTGTCCGAGGACAGCCTCGTGGGCCAAGGGGAAACCCCATTGCCATGCCCTCCGGTCTTTCTCTGAATTCCTCCCTAATCTATCTATTAGGAAACAACCTCCAGCGGGCTCCTCACTAAACCGGCTTTCAGCGGAGGCATTAGCCACGTGACCCCCTCCCTCGGGGCAGACACGCAATTTATCTTTCAGTGAAGAAGCACCGGGAGACTTAGCACACCAGCCTAAGAACAATGGCCATGGGCCCCTTTGTCCCCATGAGGAGGGAGAGGCAGTGCCAGGGGCTCTGACCCCATTAGGGACTCCTCCGGGGCAGCTTCCCTAATGGTGATGTCTTAACTAGCAGGAATTCATAGAGGCAGGCAGGGAGGGAGGCACACAGGATTGCCTTGGGGGCTGAGCTGAGCTGGCAGAGGGGCTACCCCTCCTTTTCACAGAGGAGCCTGTACAGAGACGTTTCTATCTCCCCCCCCCCTTTTTTTCCACTCTCTGAAATCAATCCTATATAATAAAAGGCTAATATGCAAGTAGACCAAATGGCCGAACAACCGAACAACCGGTCGTTATGATGTGTGCAGACCACCAGGGGGCGTGTGTGGAACATGGCGGACTTTGGCCACAGTGGGATGGTGGAGCAGGTGAGCAGGGGCACCAGACCAAGGTGGGGCGTGGGTCACTCTCACTGGGGCAAGGTTCTGGTGGTTACTGAAAATCCTTTGCTCCCACACACTGCCATCCTGCCCGGCACTCACACCCGCTGCCAATGCCTGGTGCCAGTCCTGATCACTGGGTGCCATCAACAGGTGTGAGCAGCAGCTGCCAGCCCTGATTGCCCTAAGGGCTTCTCCACCTCCCCCTGCTCCTGAGGGGCGCCCCCCCCCCCCACCTCCCCAGGGGCCCTTCCACATTCCAAGTTCTGAAGACTTAGAGAAATAGGCAGCTTCCTCCTAAGGCTTCTCTAGGCTCAGCACTGCTGCTTAAGGCCCTCTGCCTGGGTCTGATGTGCTCAGCTCCAGTCTTTTCCAGAGTCACACACCCCCCTCCTCTTCCTCCTCCTCCTTCTATTAAATGTATTGACTTCAGAGAGGGAGGGAGAGACAGAAACATCAATGATGAGAGAGAATCATTGATTGGCTGCCTCTTGCCCACAACCGGCCATATGCTCTGACCAGGAATCAAACCGTGACCTCCTGGTTCATAAGTCAATGCTCAACCACTGAGCCATACTGGCTGGGCTAAAAAATTTTCCAGTATGAAATGATTAAGCACACAGGAAAACTGAGACAATGGTATAATAAATCCCTAATACTCATCGCCCCCGAGGTTTGACAACAATTAATATTTCGCTGTATTTGTTTCATCTACATTTTTACTTGCGTATTTAGAGACGAACTACTGATGTACATTTCACCCTAACCACGTCAGTCTGTATCTCTAAGAATCAGAAGCTTCCTACATGACCATAGCATCGTTGAGGCATCCAAATGAACAATTTCTTAGTATTGTCTAACATCAAGTCTGCATTCAAGTTTCTGCAAATGTCACAACACTGTCTTTTGGGGTTGGCTTCCTTAAACTGGAATTCAAGCCAGACCGACATGCTGCAGTAGGCTGTTATAACTCAGGTCTCTTACAACGAGGTCTGTACCGTCCTTCCCAGGGCACAGGCAGGCTGGAGAAAGCAGGGCAGTTGCCCGGGTCATACCCAGTCCGAGGACCTGTGGGTTCCGTGGGCAGGTGCCAGGAGAGGCCATGCCCTGGGCCAGGGGAGTCCCCTGCCGGCACCACCAAAGAGGTCCAGGGGCACTTCCTGAAAGCCCCGGATGCTGTCCCTCCGTGGGGAGCGGCTGTGACACACAGGAAGCTCTCCCCGGCAGTCCCACCAGCCCGCCAGGGAGAGAAGGAGACGCAGTCTCCGGGAAGGCCTTTGAAGATGAAGGTCAGTGACTCCAGGCCTGTCAGGGCCACGACTCTGGTGCCTCTGATCCCTCCGAGGGCGGGGCTTGCGGAGCCCTGGCAGCCTCCCACCCACACACAGTTCCCTTTGATGGACGCCGGGCCCTGCCTCGGGCTCTCCGAAGGTCCCCTCCCCGGGAGCAGCTTCTCTTCTGGCTCCAGAGCGTGGCAGCTGCTGCGGCAGCTGTGACATTGTCCAGACCCCATGGGGCCGCATCTCCCGCCCTGCCCCCCCAGGGCCCCGGACCTCCTGGCTTACCCCGCCCTCCAGGCCGCTCCCAGGCCTGTGGCTCTGCGCATGTTCACTGCAAACAAACAGGACTTCCCAAACCAGCCCAGCTACTGGCACTCACAGGGCAGGCCAGGCGTGGCTCAGGAGGAACTTGGAAAGCAAGGCTGTACATGGAGAGATGGCATTTCCCCCGTTAGATGGGAAACATAATTTAAAGGATATAACTCCCAGGGTGGCCAAAGGTGTGCGAAAACAGCCTCTTGCTTTCTTGGTAGAGGATAATTGGCCAGCCTTTAGGAAAACAGATTGGCCACATCGTACAACATAAAAAAATGTACATGTCTTTTCACCTGTTCTTTCGTTCAGCAGAGTCCCACTGGGTGTGAGCACTGTTGGGGACACTGCAGTGAATCAGACAGACGGGGGTATCTGCTCCTGTGAAGCTTATATTTTAGCGGGAAAAGCAGATTCGAAACAAAGCACAGAGGAGGTAAGCCGCTTGCCCAAGGTCCCACAGCATGGAGAGGTAAAAGGTGGAACTCGGGCCCATGCATTCTGACTGCGGGGTTCGTGCTCTCAAACACCGCACTGCGCGTTAGCAGACAGGCCCTGAGGTGTGAATGTTCTCTGGGTACCATTTGCTGTCTCTACAGTGGAGTCTTGAAAGCCCCCTCGGGGCACCTTGGCATTCACAGGAGCAAGAACAGCTGGTGATGCCTAGCTCTGGCCTCCTTGTGCGGCTGAGGAACTCTGCTCCCTGTGCTGGGATGGAGAGAGCAGTCCCTTCCCTGTCCAGCTAATGCCCGTGGTGACACACACGCCACCACATTGCAGGCCTGGGAGGGCTGCCCCAGGACGAGTCCATTCTAGATTTGGAGCAGGGAAGGGAAGCAGCATTCAGGGAACAGACTGCACAAAGCTCTTCTCTCTCCCTTACTTCCCATTCTCTCTCTCTTTCTCATTAGGATGACAAGACAAAAGCCATTCCAAGGGAATGCACAGGCAGTGTCCCTCCAGCTCTGTCCTGGCAGAAGGAGCACACTACACCAGCTCTGGGGCTGGTGCCCACCTGGAGACAGATGGGGGCCCGGGGTGCCAGGCACTGCTCTGCCCCCACACCGGAAGCTCCAGGAAGCCGCAGGAGGTGTCTGGCTGAGACACCAGGCTGCTGCCAGGCAACTTTGCGCATTTGGTGGCTTCCCTGGATACCCGTCAAAAGCTTGGCACAGACACGTCCCTCCTCCAGTGACAGCTCACACTTCGGAACGCATCAGATGGCTCTGAAACGTGATAATGGCCTCTATCAATTTCTGCTCACAGGATGACATATTCCACAGCGAGGATGTTGGTGCCGGCCCTCCGGAGCCGCCTGGGCGTCCAGACAGACAAGCCCCTGCTCCGCGGAGCAAGGCCCCGTGGTAGATGGGGCCCAGGTGGACGGGACACCGTGGGGGAGAGGAGCTCGTAGGAACGGCCACCTCTCCGCGCTGCGGTTGTGGGGTGGGGGCGGGGAGGATGCTGGGACATTCCTGAGCCAGGCAGCAGGCGCAGCTGCGACCCGCAGCAGCTGCAGAGCCCAGAATGGGTCTGAGCGAGGCCTCTCCTTCTGAGGCCTGGCAGACGGCCTCCTGCTACATTGCTGGCTCTGGGTGGCAGGGGCAGGGCTCTCACTCAGGTTCGAGCAGGCACAGAGGGAGGGGGTGCCACAGGAGGGGAAGGGCAGTGGGAGCACGCCCTGGAGGCTGTGAGGTGATCCAGGTGGGGGCCATCTGGGCTGGACAAGGAGGGATGGTGGGAATGGAGACAGGAGAGCAGTGGGCGGTTCAGTGACGGGGCGGACGCCTAGGATCAGGGCTGCGCTGCCTCCCGCTGTCCTCCATCCTGGTGCTGTGATATGTACGAGGCTACCCCTCCCCTGCTGGGAGCTCAGGGAACCCTCCAGTGTCCTGGAGAGTGTCTGGGTTTCGTAACCAGGAGTCCGGTGAAGTGTAATCTCTTAGGGAAGGTGAGGATTCTTCTTGCAAGATGCCCTGCAGATTAGGGACGACGACGGAGTATCCGTCCGAGTGAGTCATTCCTGGTGGGAATGCTGGTGGGTCCGTGCCCTGAGCCACGGCTCGGGCGTCCCCGGGCTCTCCCAGCAGCCTTCGCCGAGGCCCGCAGCGGTGAATAACCCACTGCGGCGTTTCCCTGTTTATGCTCAGCCTGGTCTCACTTTCAGCTGGTGGGAGTTCATTCAAGCTGGCTCTGGAGTCCTTCGGAACCATCGCACGGTTTTGGTGTTGGCGTGACGAGAAGGCTCTTGGTCACTTCCTTCTTTGGACCTGAAATCAGATATTTCTCCCAGTGGCCCTGGCTCCTTTTAGTGGGACAAGGTACTTGGAGACCACAGTCTAGGTATGCTTGTATCCCTCTAATTATAGCATAATAAAACAATTACAAACCACCTTCATGGCACTAGGGAAATAGCTAAGCGTTAACAATGATTGGCTGATTAAATGGCCACTAAGAAGAACACTCTTAAAAAAAAAAAAAAAAAAAAAAAAAAAAGGAAACAATATACTAGGGGCCTGGTGCACGAAATTTGTGCACTGGGGGGATGGGTGGGGGATCCCTCAGCCCAACCTGCCCCCTCTCACATACTGGGGGCCCTCCGGGGATGTCCTACTGATGGCCTCAGTCTGGCCTCCCTTTGTGGGAGGCAACCGGGCTGATCAGGGGAAGGCACCAGCCCCATCATCTGCTGCTGCAGCCACTGCCAGTCACCGCAGCCACCAAGGTGTTTTCATCAACACGGACTCCGGTCCCTTCACCAAGAACATATAACAACTTTCTTAGGCATTTCCAAGATGTGTCTTTCATAGGACATGCATTTCTTTAAAAAAATTTTTTTTTTATCCTCACCTGAGAATATGTTTCCATTGACTTTTAGAGAATGTGGAAGAGAAAGGCGAAGACAGAGAGCAACATTGAAGTGAGAGGGACACTTCGGCTGGTTGCCTCCTGCATGAGCTCTGATCTGGGCCGTGGCCAGGGAGGAGCCTGCAACCCAGGTACACGCCCTTGATCAGAATCGAACCCGGACCCTGCAGGCAGAGGCATTATCCACTGAGTCAAACCGGCTAGGGCAGGATATGACATTTCTGAGCCCTCCAGCAGTCGACCTTTGTGTTTTTTTCTCCAGAACTGTGGTGGAAAAACCCTAGATCACCCTTTTGGATTCTTATTTCCCAAGTTACTAAGAATATTACCAGCGGCATACAGGAAGCTTAGCCAGTGTGCAGTCAGAAAAGGCGTTTCCTCTGTAGTTCACTCCAATCGCGGGCTGGGCCGTGCCCAGGCCTAAAGCCTCTGGCCGAAGCTCCTGCCCAGCGCAAGGACCCCCTGCTCCCTGTGACCCCAGGCTCCGCCCCTGTCCAGGCCTGCCCAGACTGAAAGGCCTTGGGCAGGACAGACTCCCAGCTCCCTGCGATCGATCGCAGGCTCTGCTTCTGCCCCCTCGTTCTTTTTTTATTTTATTTTATTTTTTATTGACTTTTTACAGAGAGGAAGAGAGAGGGATAGAGAGTTAGAAACATTGATGAGAGAGAATCAGCTGCCTCCTGCACACTCCCCACTGGGGATGTGCCTGCAACCAAGGTACAAGGCAGCCAAACTGGTTTCAGCTGCCCCCTTGTTCTGATTGCAGGCTTGGCCCTGCCCGGGAGCCCCCTGGCGCAGGCCCTTCCCAGGCTGCTCTGGGCCCATGCGGTGACCAGGGAGGACAGTCCAGGGCAGATCCGCCTCTGCAGAGGGGAGCAGTCCGGGCCAGGCTGACCTCCATCTGGCTGAGAGCCTGGCTCCCGGCTCCACCTCTCCCGGCAAATCAGGACAAGCTGCTCCTAAAGTGAATTTATTTTGAACGCCCAGCCTGGGGGCAGTCCAGGATTCCATAGGGACCGAAGGACTACCTTCCCTTCTTTCATCTTACGTGACATTCCTGCTATTTAGGACATAAAGCATATAATATCAAATAGACATATGAACGTTTTAAAATAATCTTTAAAACTATTTTTTTTGTTTTGTTTTGTTAATCCTCACCTGGATGTTTTTCCATTGATTTTTAGAGAGAGAGAGAGAGAGAGAGAGAGAGAGAGAGAGAGAGAGTGGAAGGGAGAGGGAGAGGCAGAGAGAAACATGGATGGGAGAGAGACACATCGATTGGTTGTCTCCTGCCTGCATCCCCACCAGGGCCGGAGGACCTGCAACTGAGGTACGTGCCCTTGACTGGAATCAAACCCGGGACTCTTCAGTCCGCAGGCTGATGCTCTATCCACTGAACCAAACCGGCTAGGACTAAAACTATTTTCAATTCAGCAAAATAAATAGCTTGTCTGTGTGTCAGGCCTATGCTAAACCCTGTATGTGATTGCCTAACTGCGCTCCTGCCACCACTTTGCGAGTAGGTAGGTTGTTCTCTTTCGACAGAAGGAGAAATGGCTTCAGGGAGAAAAAGTTACTTGCCTGAGGTCACACAGCTAGTGGGTGGCAGGATCAAGACACGAACCCAGCCAGACCTCATTCCAAACTCTCCACCCCAAATCGCCTCCGGACAAGGCAGATGAAATGCCAGTGTCGCTGCTGTTAACTCAGGCAGGAGATTGATTGCTGGGACACCCAAACCCGCCTTTCGATGGTGACCACGTTATCCCGTTGGTCAGAACTTAGTTGCTCGGGGCCCCACCTAACTGCAAGGGAGGGTGGGAAGTGTAGACCCACTGTGTGCCCAGGACACAGGAATCGGTTCACACAGAATGGTGTCTCAGCCAAAGCCACGCCCCCGGGTCCCTTTTTGTTCTTCGCCTCATGCTCAAAGCCAATGTCAGGATGCCCTGATCGGGATGCAAACCAGCCAAGAAGAGAAAAGCTGCTGCTTGTTCTCGGCAGAACCAGGGCAAGGCACCACGCTTCCTGCAGAAATTTCAAGACTTTATTTTTAGTTCCCTTTGTCCCGCATCCTTTCATGTCCTTACATAGAGAAGCTTTGTTGGCCAGGCTGGGCTGGAGGCTGGACGGGAGTCAAAGAGGCCTCTACTGCCCCCTCCTGCCCGGGTGCTGGGCGTCTGCACTCCTCCCCCAGGGCTCCACCCCCCACGCCGAACTCCTTGCTCCACTTTGACAGGCAACACGTGTGAAGAGCCTGCACCACCTTGGCACTGGTACCCACCTCGCTGGGCACCAGCTTCCCCTCTGTGCCCACCCTGCCAGCCAAGGGCCTGCACAGGTACAACCTGAGGAAGGGTCTCCAGCAGCCCAGGCAGGGTTCCACGGGTCCTTTGCTGTCGCCTCCCCTGCCTCTCCGCCTTGCTGACCAGGGGGTCAGCCTGTTTCATAGGCAGCTCAGCTCTCAGAGACATCGGGAACCTGCGCTGATGTAGGTTGTCCTCTCAAGTGGCAGCAAATGCCTGGACAATACCCTCTGGCGCATGGAGCAGGACTGTGGCCCCAGATTCTGATGTTTGGTCTTTAGAGGCAGCTAGGAGCTCGCCCGGATCGCACCTGCCTCCCTGCAAGGCTGTATCGCAGAAGCAGTGACCTGTCTTGGAGGGTCATCTAGTCCAGCGGCCGCCAACCGGTGGTCCGTGAGGTCCGAGAGGTTGGTGACCGCTGGTTGGTTCATACACTGGATCAGGCATGGGGTCCATGGAGCTGGGAGCCAGGAAACCCGGCTCCAGGGCTGGCTCAGTTATGGACTCTTTGGTGAGCCTGGACAAATCCGTTCTGAGCCCTGGGCCTCCGTTTCCTCACCTGTGGAATGGGAATAAGGAATGCCTGTTCTTCCCACCTTGCAAGGTTGTTGTAGACAGTTTCGAGGGGAGATTCTAAAAAGTAGCCCGCTCGTACAGACAGAAGACTTGAGAGCATGATTGTCCTTGGGGCAGACTGACCAACAATCATTCCTATTCCTTTTCCTTCCCTTCAGCTCTCAAGGCAGGACCCTCATTTTCTTAGCCCGCCACGTGCAGCCAGAAGTGCTGGCCCATGACATAGAAGCTGGTGGGGGTTGGGGGAGGTGGGGAGGAGGGTGCTGGAGGCTCTTGGAAGAGTTTAACTCTTCCGATTAGAAAACGACAACCGAGCGGACAGAGCGGGCCTGGCGCATCTGCCTTCCTCTTTCTGCCTTGAATTCTGAAGAGATGTCAGGAGCTAGCGTGTCAGGAGGAGACTTGGGGCCTTTCCTAATCAAGGATGACCCCCTCTCACTCAGAAATGACTATGTGTGTGTGTGTGTGGTGTGTGGTGTGTGTGTGTGTGTGTGTGTGTGTGTGTGTGTGTGTGTGGAGTGGGGGGGTCCTTCCTTCCCACCCCGGGGAGACTGATTCTAGAAGTAGACAAATGAGCTCAAGTTCTCTGGGTCTCTGCCTTCCCAACCTTCCCCCCATCATCCTTGGAGAAAGGGCTCATGGAGGAATCTGGGGTTTATTCTTAGAAAGCTGGTAATATTAAGCAGCGTTTCTATTTTAGAGGAAAATACTTTCACAAGGGATCTTTCAAAATTTTCCATTTGATACCTATTTAAGGAAATACCAGACAGTGCCTTCAAACACAGCTTGGGAGAGGAGGCACTCTCCACCCTGCCCTTCCCTACCCACCCCGCGGGGGATGTCCTGGCAGCAGCACTGGCTTCTCGGAGGGCCAGCCTGGCCTGAGGGACTGTCACCAGCCAGCCCTGGTGATCATCTGTCAGGTGATCCCACCCTCATGCGCACTCCTGCCCTCTGGCTGGGTTGGAACCAGAATCAACAACAAGTGCCTGCTGATGACTCCAGGAAGGGCTGGGCATGCCCACAGAGACCCCAGGCCTGCGGTCTCCAGGACTGTGGACCTTGGACCCGGATCCAAGTCTTCTGGCTTCAGATCCCGCCTCCTTGTCTTTGCACAGCATGGTTCCCGAGGATGAGAGAATGGATGGGAGGGAGAAGTAAGAAGGACCGGTCTATAGACTTACTTTGTTCAGTCTTTACCCACTCCCATCACCAGACCCAACTCTGAGGTTTCAGAAGGAAAAGAAGAAGTGAAAAGAAAAACGTCACATTTCAAATGGTTCCCACAGTGACTCACTTCAGAAGTGGGGTTTCCTCCTTTTTCAAAATGGCATCAGTACCGTCTTTCATGAAAACAGTCTTTCTTTCCCCTTCGGCTGCAGCCCTGACCCACCCTCTCTGGCTCTGCAGCAACAGAGAAGGAAGCCAACGACCAGCTCTCCCCAAGGGCGGGCCCGGCAGGGCAGAGCAGGAGGGGGTGCTCTTGGAGGGGAGGAAGCTGGAGGGACCCTCTTGTTTCTTCAGGAGGTGCCTCTACCATTGATAACATCATCCCCTTTGAGTCCCAGGCCCTCTCCCCACCCAGGAAGGCCGAACACCAGCAGGGCACTCTAGAACTCACTCCTCTTCTGGGAGCACCCTGGCCAGCAGGTGCCCAGACGGACTCCATCACCCCGGGGAGACATTTGGGTCTTCCCTCCAGACTCCCACAGGGGGTGGATCAGCGGATGGTGTAGGCAATAGCTCATGAGGGAGTTTATTCCAATGTCTCTATGTTTTTTGGGGGAAAAAGGAATGAAGAACTTCAAATGTATGCACTCTGTTTGCTGTGGTCTGATACCCGTTGGAGTATAGTTAGAATATGTGCCTGTTTGGAGCACTAACCTTGGATGGGAAAATTAAACACACGTAGGCCCATTTACTCGCCTTATCAGCTTTAATCGTTTCACAGGATGAGAGCTATGTAAGTCCAAGAGGGACTGCGTTCTCCCCACAACCTCCACTGGGCGTCCTCCACCAAAGTCCAAGCTGTGCTTCAAAAGGCGCAGAAGCTTTCCCGAAAGACAAGAGGATGGCGTGCTGAGCAGAGGTGCAGGGAAGCCAGCAGTGTGGTCTGCTCGGAGTCTGGCAGTGAATTCCACCCTGCCGGGCACCGGGAGCCTGTGGGGTGGCAGGGCTGCAGTCGTAAAGGGCAGACGGTGTAAGGTCTCGTGAGCTTCATGGAGAAGTTCAGACGCCACCCAGGGGTGCATGGGCGCTCTAGAAATGACATAAGGGGGTGGGGGGGGGAGATGAGCTGCTGAAATTGACATTTCACAAGAAATCTTAAATCCTCTCCTCGAGCGGATAGCTGCACTTTTCCCTTTTCTCCAAGGACTTAAAACGCTTCTCAGATCACAAGCTGCACTGTGATTGTCCAGATGACAAAGGATGATGTACTGATCCCCCAGGCGGGGAGAGCCCTGTCTGGCCTGTGTCTCTGGCAGGGCCTGGCGTGATGGGCCACCCAAGCAGATGCCACAGAGAAGGGGCCTGACCCGAACCCCCGTTGTTGACAGCTACGGCTAAGTACAGTCTTGGCAACAAAGGATGGCGGCCCCAGGATGGTCTCAGATGTGAGCAGACTCCGGGGGAGAAGGGCTTGTCCTCATTCTTGGGTCACTGAGTTGGGTTGGCTACCGAGTTGGGTTGAGTTTGGACTTGGCCAGAAGAGCTCGCAAAGAAGAGAGGAGAAGGAGAAAAGAAGCTCCGGACACGGGGGTGGGCACACGGGCAGTCTTGCCCCTCTTCCCCCAGCCTCGCCTTTCGTGCTCAAGACCATGGCAGCTTTCACAGGAGGGGCTCAGAGCTCAGAAGAAATTCTTCCATTTCCAGAGCTGTTGGCCCACGTTCGCCTTGAGACCACGTGACTGCTACCACCTGCCAGTCCAGAGGCCAGGGTTGGTGCCAGGTCCTATATCCAGGGGCCTAGCACAGTGCTGGCAGCAAAGAGGGCATCTGGGAAAGTTTGCCAATCCCCTGGATGGGGACAGGCTCCCTCTCCCTCAGCCTGAGCCTCGGGTCTGAGGCTCCCTGGATCCCAGGACACAGCTCTGGACCCCCTCTGCAGTTGTAGGACTTGGTGACTATGAATCACCCTTTGGCCAAGAGCCACATCTGCCCTCCCTCCGAGCCCCACGTTCCTACCATGATGTCCTCTCATTCCCTTTGTTTTCTCCCATTTTTCCTGCTGTCAGAACATTTCCATGCTTCATAGGAGGGAGACACTCCCGTCCTTTCCGCTCCCTGCCCCGTCCACCAATTTCCTCGTTAGGTGACACATGTGTTTCTTGTTGAGCTTCCTGAGGACCCAGCCAGGACCCCATTAAGGCCTGTCCCTACCTCCACCCCTCAGGACCGTCCTGGGGCAGCCAGGACCTGCTGTCCTCCCCAGGGATCAGCAAGCAGCACCAGGCTCCCCAGAGCCTGGAACCCCGAGCAGAAGAGCAGAAGCCGGGCCCACGCCTTTCTCCCCGAGAGTTCACACCATGACCGGTTCACTGTAAGTAGCAACCGCACTAATAAGTGCCCCCTGTGAGAGCTGGCAGGAGCCTCGCCAGGCAGCAGGGAAATCTGAGTGCAGGGGCTTGAAAGATCAAAGCCAGCCGCGCCTTTTGGGGGGCGGGGTGGGGAGATCTGGTTGCAAAGACTTCCGAGGGGGAGGAATGAATCCTGTCTTTGTTTCCCTGGCACCGGTTCTTTCTTTCATCCGGGGCCAGGGGTGTCCTATCCCTATTGTAGCCGCTTCCCCAGATGGGGAGAGGGTGTCATTTTCCTACCAGCAGAGGGTTCGACTCTGAATGGGATACGGTTCTAGTCGGCAGGGAAGAGGCAAGGCTGAGGAGACAGCATCTGGTGGAGCCCATTGCAGGCCAGACATGGGGCATGTGGTCAAAACCTCCCCCTACCCCCCTCACCACCCATTCCACAGTGAGGCTGCTTCTTACACAAGGAGAGGCCGAGTTTGATTTTCCTTCTTGCCAGTGGAATAACTCAAGGCCAAGTTCTGATCCTGACCTCCCCTCCCTGGGGCCAATAGTTGGCTGTCCACTCCACGTCAGATGCTGTTCACCCGCCTGCCAAGGAGCACACAGTCTCAGACAGACCTGAGGGGCATAAGATGTCACCGAGGAACAAACGGCAGAGCTCAGTGTGAGAGAGACCTGGGTTCCAGGTCTGGCTGTGTGACCCTGAGCAGATACAGCTCTTCTCTGGGTTAGTTCATCATCATCATCATCATCATCGTCGTCATCGTCATCAAATCCATTTACTGTCACTGTATGCCAAGCAAGTATTAACTTATGCAATTCTCAAAACAGCCCTATAAATAGATATTCTTTTTTAAGATAGAGAAACAAGCTTCACCCCGGCATGTCTCAGTGGCTGAGCACCGACCTATGAACCGGGAGGTCACAGGTTCGCTCGATTCCCGGTCAGGGCACATTCTCAGGTTGAGGGCTCGATCCCCAGTGTGGGGCATGCAGGAGGCAGGCAGTCATTGATTCTCTCTCATCACTGATGTTTCCATCTCTCTCTCTCCCTATCTAAAATCAATAAAAATATTTTTTTAAAAAAGCAGTGACGTGCAGGGAGATGACTAAACCTGAGTTAGGAGTTCAGACAGGATGTAAGCCTGGCTCTGTCTCTTTCCAAAGACGGTGTGTAATACCATGTTGGATGGTGGTCCCTCAGAAAAGAGGCCCCATCCTAAAGCCCCAGGTTTCTGTAGAAAAAGGGTCTTTGCAGGTGCAATTAACTGTGGATCTGAGATGATCATGGGCTGTCAGGTGGGTGTGAAACGCAGAGACGAGGGTGCTTGGAAGAGATGGGGGAGGGGGAGACAGAAGGGGAGAGGCCACGGGCAGAGGGAGACCAGCTCAAAGTGATGCCGCCACCACATGCCAAGCAATCCCTGGAGCCACCGGAGGCTGGAAGAGGCAAGAGAGGGGATGCCCCTAGAACCTCGGTCGGCAAACTGCGGCTCACGAGCCACATGCGGCTCTTCGGCCCCTTGAGTGTGGCTCTTCCACAAAATACCACGGCCTGGGCAAGTCTATCTTGACGAAGTGGCATTAGAAGAAGTTTGAGTTTAAAAAATCTGGCTCTCCAAAGAAATTCCAATCATTGTGCCGTTGATATTTGGCTCTGTGGACTAATGAGTTTGCCGACCGCTGGCCTAGAACCTCCAAAGGGACCACGGCCCTCTCGACGCCTTGGTTTTGGACTTCTGGCCTCCAGACCCGAGAGAATATGCATTTCTGCGTTAAGCCACTGAGTCAGCGGCTGTCTGTTGCGCAGCCCGGGCGCTCAGACACTGTACGATGCACAGAGCGGCATTTCCTTGTAACCCAATGGCCGTGGAGAGTCTCCCCGCTGCAGCAAACAGTGGAAAGTTTCTGAGCGAGTGCTCCCAGGTCCTCCCAGGCTAGCTGGACCCGCCTGACATCAGTCCCCGTTAGCACATCCAAGTGGCCCCGAGCCACCTCCCTTGGGAAGCCTCTCTCTCGGCAGGGACAGAGCGATTCCCACAGACGGAGCCAGCCCGGGCCAGGCGCTCTGTGCTGCTGGCAGCCACCCTGCCTGGCGCTGCCCGTGGCTCCGGCCGCTGCTAGCTGGAGCCTCCCGCTTCGTGGTGGTGCTGCAGAGGCGAGAGCGAGCCAGGCCCTGGGGGTGAGGTGAGGGGGCGGGGGGGGGGGGGAGGGTGACATCGGCAGGGACCAGTGTCCCAGTCTATGAAGGAGCCTGCGTCACTGAGAAACATCTCTCCACTCCCCCATTGCCTCAGAATCAAGTTCAAACGCTTCAGCCTGGAATTCAAGACTACGAACTGGTCCCAGGCTGCTGCCAGATCCCGGTCCCTGGGGATCCCGGATGCTGACCCAGCTCCCTCGGCCTGGCTCTGCGTCCCGTCCAGCCCTCTGTCATTCTCTCTGGGAAGCCAGAGCATCTTCCCGGGGGCTCCTCCTCTGCTCCAGGGGGACAGGCCGGGGACAGCCTGCCCACGTCCCTCCTGGCCCAGGGGCTGCTCCAAGGCAGGGCCTGCTCCCCCCCAGTAACTGCCCTGGTTCCATACACAGTAGGTGCTCAATCGGCGTTGGTTGATGGGAACTGGGCTGGAGGAATGTAAGGGAGTGCCTCCCCAGACAGAGCACGATTGCTCCTGAACTTGCAGCTTCTGTTCTCCCTCCTGGCTCCTGCTTCGGTGGGATCCATAGCTTAGCTCACACACCCTGCTCTCCCGGGGCACCGAGCCCATGATGTGAGCGCCCCCTGGAGGGGTGCCCAGAAGCTACCCAGCTGCCTTCTGTCTCCCGGTGCGGGGCCCAGCTCAGGGAGGGCAGAGCCTGCCTTTTCTCCCTTGAGCTCTTATCCCGCCAGCGCCTGGAGACACAGCCAGGGCCTCTTCCTGAGGCTGCAGAGTCTCCCGCAGGTGCAACCAGCCCTCCTTCCCCCCAACAGGGACACCTCGTTCCCTGTTCCCCTCACTAATCATAGAACTAGAGGTGCCCTGGACCAGGTCACCCACCAGCTGCCCACATGCCGGGCCTTCCCCCTCGGTGAGGTGACCAACCATGGTATGGTCTGAACTGGGGCACTTTTAGAGGGACACGGAGCCCGTGGCGTCTATGCGGAGTCCGGGACAACAGATTCCACCCCAGCCCGCCTGGCACCGCCGCTGGGCCATTTCTCCACTCCGCGGAGAGGGAGAGCACCTGCAGGGGTGGGCCGTTTTGGAGGAGAGAAGGAAGGGAAAGGCAGGGCCACAGCTCTCTGGGGAGGGCGCCCGGGTCCCTGTGAAGGGACTGTGTGCCCAGCCTGTTCCCATGCCAGCTGCCACAGGATCCCTGCAGCTGGGCGTTAGTCCACGTGCATGGGCACGTGGAGCCAGTCACCTCCCGGCCTGGGCCTTGCTTCACCCCTTTTGCCAACGGGGCTACGCCTGCCCTTCCTGCCTCACGGGCCTTGAGAAGCCCCAGGAGGGATGCGGGTGAGGGCTTTTGTGCCCTGCAAGACACGGCCCCTCTCCTTTTGGTGTCTGGGGGAGAGGCTCTCCTCGAGGACGGACAGGTGCAGGGCCACTTGCAGGCCCTCAGCCAACGCTCTCTCCCACTCTTCCCTTCTGAGGACCTCCCCCTGAGCGCCTCTCTCTGGGGCGCTAAAATGATCTATGCCATTTCTTCCTCGGAGCATCCTGCGTGCAGTGGAATAGTACTGGGCTGGGAGCTGGCCAACAGCAAGAGCAAAAGCAACTGAGCAACTTCCACCAGCGAGCGGGGGGCAGGAGTGGAGAGGGCGTCGGGCCAGCAGTGGGGAGGGGAGGAGAGTGGAGGGAAGCAGCAGACCTGCCTCCTCTTGGGCTGGCCTGTGGGCTGAGGGGGGTGGGAGCTGTCACAGGCTCCCCGAGGACAGGAGAAGATGGGGGAGGGCCGAGGTCAGCGACCCCGTTCACTTTCTGATAATTTTAGCCACAGGGGGAGGAGGCTAAATGTATCCAAAGCAATTGTCTTTGGTTTAAATGGGCCCCCAAGGGAGGCTCCAGGCGGCACAGGAAGGCCAGCAGAGGCGGGAGGGACGCCCCCTGAGGGGTAACAATGCCACTGGAAGGAGCAGCCCCAGATCCCAGCGGCAGGCAGGGAGGTCACTCTCCGATCTGGAAGGCCGGGGGACGGAGCACGGGAACGGAAGCCCTGGAAACGTGGCCGGGCTCAGCAGAGAGGGCCAGCTGGAAGGGACCGCGGCCCCTGCACTTGGGGACTTTCCACAGGACAAAACAAATGTTCTCCGTGCAGAACAGGGTCAAGGGCCATGAGCTCGGAGAGCGTTCCGTTTGCCTGCGGCCCTGTAGCCTGTGTGTGTGACCTCGGATGGGTCCGAGGTGCGGGTCCCCGGCCACTCCTCCCTCTGCGGGGCGGGCGCCGGGGCTGAGGCCTCGGGGGTGGGGGGGAGGAGTGAGGGTCACCACTGCTCACGCGGGCGCAGTCTGGGGGCTGTGGTCTGTTTAGAAGAAGCTGTTCTGATCTCTCAGGTTCTGTCCGCCCTCGGTTATCTGCTCCATGGCTTCCCTCTCAGTTCAGACTGGCCCCAGGGCTCAGGGGAGGGAACAAGGGTTGCCCCTCTTCTCAGAGCAACTGTGGTGGCACCAGACGCGGGAAGGTGCTGCAGGGCACCTCGGGCCCCGTGTCTCCCAGCTGATCTGACCCCAGATGATCTGCCGGGGATGCAGGGCCCAGCGAGTAGGTAGCAGAACTAGAGTTTGGGTCCAGATGGGCCTCGGTTCGGAGCCTATTCCCTTTTCCCTGGAGAAATGTTATGGGAGACTCTCAGTGGCTGACCCTTGTCACGGGCAACTCCCCACTGTCCCTCAGTCCCATCACCCAGACGCTCATGTCATCTGCTCAAAAAAGGCAGATGTGTATACGGATTCCATTTGATGGTGAGACAGGACCACAACAGGCCGTGCCTGGTCTTCCGAGCCAGGGAAACCCAGCTCTGTCACCTGCTTGCTTCACCTTGCTGTTTGCTTCAACCATTTGGCAAAAATCAATACTCTCTACCTCCTGTAGTTGCCTGGAGAAACACACACACAGGATATATTTGTAAAATGTAATTGAAATAGACACTGGTGCACAGCTTTTTTTTTTTTTTTTTTTTTTTAATTAACTCTTCTTCTAAAATTATCTCTCCCTCCACCCTTTCTAGAGGGGATGAGGACAGCTTGACTTGCATGGGTATCACCACACATTCAAACCACATCAGCATCTGTGGGTGACTCAGCCCGTCTGTCTGCGAAGAGACAATCAGCCCCTGACCCATTTCATGCGGCTGCTCTGAAGGATGACTAAGAACTGAGCTCAGAAAAACCTCTGCTAAATGTCAGATCCGCAAAGACATCCGAGGAGCGTAGGATTCTTTGCAGGCTGCACAGCCAGCGGGGGGACAGAGAACGGAGAACTTGGTTTGCGTGTGAGTGAGTCTTGTTCACCTCAAAACTTCACAGGAAAAAGAACCCGCCCCCAGGAGCCTGGCTTCTGCTCCCCAGGGAGGCCCAGGCCGGGAAAGTTGGAATTAGCACAGGCACGGGAGAGGGTAGAGGACTGATGGGTCAGCAAGCAGGTGACAGAGCTGGGTTTTCCTGGCTCAGAAGGATCATCCGGAACCTTCCTGGGAGCTCTGTCCGAGACACTGAGGCAGGAAACCAGGATTCCTGCTTAGAGTCCTCAGTGCCCTGGGAAATGGTCCCCAGGGGCTCTGGGATCCATGCCAGGGCCCTGGGATTTTAGAGAGGGATGCCTTCCCCAGGCCCCGGGGGGATCGGGAGTTTGGAAGGACAGGGATCTCACTCTCAGGGATCTCACTGTGGCCCCACATGCCTTGTGAGGACAGAGGCTCCAGGCCCGTGAAGGGGTCTCTGCAAGCCCACCCCCTGTCCAGCAAAGACGATGGGAATGGCTGGGTGGCCTGGGAGACAAAGCCCAGGCCCGTCTGCATCCTGAGATTTTTCTCTTCATGTTACTCCGTAGCCCATTTTCCCCTACCACTGAGCAAGTAACAGTTCACATGCTTGAGTGCCTGTTCCGTGGCAGGCACGGTTCCGAGGACTTCCGGCGTGAGTGGGTTCACGCAAACCTCACCTTTCCCCTGGGGGTGCCTTCTCAGCCCCGCTGTCCAGTTAAGGAGGCTGCGCGATGGAATGACCCGTGAGGCCACCAGGCCCGGGACCTGGCCCGGCACTCAGGCGGGTGGTGTCTTGGAAATGCTTAGTCCATACATAAAGGACACGCACTGCCCCTCAGATGCCGTTCCAAGTGGTTTAGTGACTTAATTCTTCTAAGAAAGAACCCTGCAAAGCAGGTGTTAGTCTCATCGTCCCTGCTGCGCCCATGTGGAAACTAAGGCACAAAGTGTCCAGAATTTGCCCGTAGACACGCTGCCCCGAGTGTCTGCTAGAATCTGTGTGTAACCACCACACCCTGGTCCCCGGGGGGAGACTGTCTTTTCTCATCCTTCCTGGAGAGAAGGAGAATTTGGGACAACCGAGGCCCCTCCTAGCTTTCCCGGGATGGCCCAGGCAATCGCCTGAGCGATGCTTACATTTCTGACACCATCCTAGACCAGGAGACTCCCGAAAGCTGCCCACTGACCCCTGCACCCCCTAAATGGACACCCGACCGACTGGGTCCGGGGCTCAGATGGAGACTCTGGCCTTGCTGGGGAAACCAAGGGCTGTGCAGGTTGAGCTGATCCTGGGTTTTCCCAAGGTCACATTGCTGCCTCGATCCCCTGGGCCTGAGGCTTAGGGCGCGTCCTCCCTCTGGGGAATGCATCTGACCCTGCGGGTGCGACTGGCTCTTGAACCCTCCTCCATAAAATGTGAGGCCTGGTCAAGTGTATCTACTAGTAATTCTGACAGTGTTCTCTACTATTTCCAAACTGTTCCACGGAACAAGGCATTGCTCCAACCAGGGGTTCCTTACTCAAAGACGTTTGAGAAACACTGTCTATCCTGGTCCCCTCTTGGAGATTCACAAGGCATGCCAGCACGTGCTCTGAGAAGTCCTTCTTTAAAGGCGTCCTTCACCTGACTTAAATTAGCATATCCCGTATGTACATGACCACGGAACACTTTCCATAAATGTAACATCTCTTAAGCCTTCTGCAGAGGGTCTGCACAGCGGTTCCCTCAGGGAGTCCACTTCCTCTGGCATTGACCTGTGCTGTGGTCCTTCCAGGTGTAAGCCTTGCTCTCTAGCAGAGCAAGGCCTGGGTGTATGTGTGTGTGTGTGTGTGTGGGGGGGTATGGGACACCCACAATCTGGCCTAAGAGCCAGAAGGGAGTTTAGGGAGGAGGCTCCGACATTCCCATCCAGGCATCAGGGAAGGAGAGGAGGTGGCCTGGGAGGCTGGCCACAATGGCCTCCTGAAGTTGGCTGGACAAAGATCTGCATGTCTGGGTCTGCCAGGCTGAAGGTGGTGTGGGGGAGGGAGGAAAGGGCCCAGTGTCTCCTCTGTGATCTCAAGCACCCTGTCCTTGAGCCTGAACCTACAAACTCCACTCAGCAAAGCAAAGCAAAGCCTTCCAGTGAAGTGGGCTCAGACAAATGATCAGCCATTCTTGTTGAATTCATTCATCCTCCATATGTATTCCTCCTAATGCAGTTTTATCCTTCTGAAGAGTCCTGCTGCACGTATTTCTCTGTCCCCTGTACATCCCAGTGATACATTAGGGCTTGTAAAGGAATGGAACTGCCCCCCCCTCCCCGCCCATAAATCTAGCTCTGGCAGAGGGAGAAGTTAAGGGACTGATGCTTCAGGTGTACTGGGTTTTGTTCACATATTTTTTTTAGTTTTTCAGTCAACACACAATGAGCACTTACTCTGTTGTTCTTTCATTCTTTGATCTTTTTGTCAGTCAACAAACGTTTACTGAGTACGTACTTAACTCTGTTTAGGTGTTACGCTAGGTGCTAAGGACCCAGAGGGGCATCAAACATGTCCTTTTCCTTAAAGAACCCCAAACCAGTGGGCCTCAGGAAGGCATTGCCCTTGTAATACGACTACGGAGCCTCCATGTGTCACAAAAAGAACTTGTGAGAAGCGGCCGTGTTATTGTGTGAAACCGATGAAGGCAATCTAGGGTGTCAGGTACAGGAACTGACAGGCGTACAAGCGTCCTGGCACTCCTGGGCGAGATCCCGAGCGCAGGCCAGGCCCTGGGACTGCTCTGCGGGAGGAGACAGATATTCATGATAGGGAGCGAAAGGCAGTCCAGGCAGCGGGATCCACCTGTGCAAAGGCACTGGGGCACCGAGAGCTCAATGTGAAGAGCAAGGAGTTGAGGGCCCAAATCTTGAAGTATCTCTTAAGCACGTTAAGGAGCCTGACCTTTCTCTTGAGGGCTTTTAGCAGGAAGGAGACTTGATACAATACATGTTTTTGTGAAGATCTCTTTGGTGCGGGTGAAAGTGTAGTCAGCCTGCCGGGCAGTAGTTGCTAGAATGAGAAGGTGCTCCTACTTGGCTGGGACAGTGATGCTCCCAAGGGCCAGGCCAGCCCTTGGGTTTGGGGGAGACCTCTGAGGCAGGCCAGGGGCCAGCTGCCCTGGGGAGATCCACCCCGACAGGCACAGCCCTCTGCCCTCTACAACCTGCCAGGCAGGGAGGACAGAGAGGGCACAGTTCCTGCCCCACAGCCCGAACAAGCGAGGCAGGAGCTCTCGAGGCACGTCCAGGGGCATGTTTCTGTGCAAGAGCGGGCAGTGTCTGCCCTGGGACAATCCCTTCGCGGTGTGCAGGCCATTAATTATCCCTTATCTCGCCGGGTGGGAAGGGCCATGTGGAAATCACTCCCATCCTTCTGCTCAAGTTTTATGCTGCTCTTTATTCTGAACAGGAAAAGAGCAGAAAATAGAACTGTTTTCAGAATGGATGCCAATTTGAGATTTCCCCCTTTATTTCTGAGTGGTGGGAACGGAGGAGGGGGCGGGGCTCTTTCCCTGGGACTGCAGGGGAAGGGGGAGCCGGGGGTGGGGTGGGGAGCGGGCAGCCTGAGGCAAGCTGGTGTGCTCTGGGGAGTGACCTCCCTCGCCCACCCAAGGGGGGCATCTGAGAGCCCACACAAGGACGCTGAGAGAGAGATTTGTTCACCTGCCCCAGGCCACAAAGCAAGCAAACAGCTGGTGATTCCAATGCTCGTGCCCGAGCCACCAAGCCACCTGTCTCAGGCGACGCTCTGCGGGGCCGGGATTGGGTCTGATAGCCCCACAGCCAGGGCTGCCCGACATCTCTCTGATGACGGCACCTCAGAGGCTCCTGGCAGGCAGGCCTGCATGGACTCTCGGCCTCCCTGTCTGTGGCAGAGACAGCCAGCAGGCAGTCCCAGGGCTGGCTCGGCCTTCTGAGCGGTGTCCCCATCCCCTGTCCCGGGGGCTGGCCAGGACAGGCCTTAGTGGACAGTGGTGAATGTGTGATGGGACTGGGACAGATGGCTCCCGGAGGGTCTAACTCCAACAGCATTGCATGCAGGCCACAGGGTTCAGAGGTGACCTCCTGGGGGAGGGAGGGGATTGGTGGAGACCCTTTATGAGCAGGCAGCATGTCCTCTGCGCCAGCAAGAGGTCAGGCTCTCCCCTGGCCAAGCCCACACTGCTGAGGGCGAGGCAGCTACTCCTCCCGACAGCCAGCCAGTGATGCTACTCCTCCCAACATCTAGGTATAGATACTACTCCTCCTGACAGCCAGACACATTGATGGGCTGACCCAAGGAGCTCTCACGTGGTGGGCTGGGCAGGAGCACGCCACAGGAGGGAAGCCAGAGGGCAGGTGGAGCCTGGACTTGATGGCCTGGCAGCAGGTGTGGCGGCAGCAAGCGTGTCCGGTCAGAAGGCTCGAGGGTGGGGACAGGTGGCAGGAATCGATGACAGGAGTCTGGTCCTGGCACCCAGGTCCTAAGGGCCTGAACCGGGGCCAGAAAGCCAGGCTCACTGATGTCCCAGGCACGCTCTACGGAGCAGCGGGTGATGTGCATGGCGCCGGCCCTGGGCCCATGGACCTGGCCTTCAAACCATCCTGTGTTCAGCTCCCTTGGCTGTGGAGCTACCCCGGGAGCCAGCCTGCTGAGGAGGGCATCCCAGACCAAACTGTAGCAGAGCCGCAGCGATGGACACAGGCCGGCGCTGTGGGCAGTGGGCACCACCGCATGGGGCGCTCTGTGGAGAGCCTGCACCGGCCCAGAAGAGAAAGGCCAGTGCGTGGGCCCCAGCCGGAGGGCTCTGGCGGATCCGTGACAGGCGGTGTCTCAGGGGCCGCGGGCTTCGGGAGAAAGCCACAGCGGGACATTTCCAGAGGGGAGGAGCGGGCCGGGCGTCGGACTCCTCTCTGGCCTTCGCAGGCACACAGTTTGCCAGGGATCAAGGATGGGTGCCCACCTGGGCGCCATGAGGTAGAGACCCCAGAGCTGCACACGGCCTTCCTGTGCAGCTCTGGGGTCTGGAAGGACTGGTTCTGGTGGGGAACTATGGGGTGCCTGTCCTGGCCAGGAGGCTGGGGGGGCCTGGGAGCGGGGGATGGGCCGTAGCCGCTTCGTGGCTCCAGGGCCTGACTGGGGTGATGAACACGTTTTGGAAATAGTGGCCATGGTGACGCAACACCGTGATGGCCGTTCACGCCACCGAACTGCGCACACGGCTGAGACGGCAAATGCTGTGTGGTCTGCGTGTAGATTTTGCCACACTAAGAGGAAAAGAGAAACCTTGTCAAGGTCCTGGGAATAAAGAAAGCCCGAGAAATGCTCATGGGTGGAAGGAGGCACGGCAACCAAACGCGTTGTGTACCCTGGGGTAGGGCGAGGTGCGGAGGAAAGGAGCACGAGCGCCCAGGAAGGAGGGACTGGTGCTCATCGCCTGAGGTTCCTGGTTCAGTGAGAACCGCCGGGCCAGTGCTCACTTCTGAGCGTGACGAATGTTCCAGGTTATGTAAGATGTTCACATCAGAGGGAGACGGGGGATGGGCCTGCGGGGACGCTCTGTGCCATCTTTGCAACTCGTCTGTGAGCTAAAATTGTTCTAAAAATCTGAAGTTCAATAACACGCCGCAGAACAAAACAAAAGCAGGGCCTGGCCGCCCAGGAGAGCTGGGGCCTGTGTGTGACGCGGCCTCTGGCGCCGCAGGGAGAGGCGGGTGCTGCCAGCTCTGTGGAGAGGGGCCTGGGCCGGAGGGGAGGCAGCGAGAGCTGGGAGCACTCCCCAGCGCCGAGCCCAGGCCGCAGCTTGCCTGTGAGCTTTGCTGGGTCTCCCCTGCTCCCCTCTTTGTTTGCACATCCTGGTCTAAGCCTGCCGACACCCGGGGCACAGGGACACCAGGTCCCGAGCTGTGTTTTTCCGGCACAAAGTGGTCATGCAGCCAAGGCTGGCCACGCCCTCCGAGGGCAGGCTGCAGGCGAGGTCCTTGGGGCAGGACCCCTGGCCCCAGTCACTTCTCCGCGGACGAAGGGGTAGGGCAGGGAGGGGACCAGCAGCACAGGGACATGCGTGGCGTGCCTCCATGCCGGCACAGCGGCCGGCACTTTCCAGAGGGTTCTCCCAATCTCTCTGCAAAGTGCGAGAGACGCGTGGCCATCCCACGCTGCAGGCCAGCCGAAGGCTGAGAGAGGCCAGGGGCCTGCCCGCCTGCCTGGGTCAGAACCGGGCATCAGACTCCTGTGTCCGCTGGGCTCCGGATCCTGTCTTTCCTGCTCCAGGCGGCACAGGCGGTGGGCCCTGTCCTGCTCTCCAGGCCGGGGCCGGGGCCAGCCTGCGGGACAGCCTGAGCTTCCAGGAGCGCCAGGTGACAGGCCAGAGGGCACGTCATTCTCTGGAAGGGGGCGGGGCGGGTGTCTGCGAGGTCAGAGTTCCTCTGGACGGAGGGGCGGGGCGAGGGGGGAGGAGTCAGAGTGAGTCATGTGGGGGGGGGAGGGGCTGTTTGGAACCCGGAGGTCACAGCCCCTGGGGTTCTGGCAGGACTGAAAGTGGAGCCCAGGCCTCCTTGGAATGCCTGTCTACCCCCCCCCTGCCCTGACCCCCCCCAACCCGCCTCCCGCAGGTCATGGATTCCTCCATCAGTGTGTTGTCCTTGGAGGAGCACACACATCCCTGAAGAGGCCCTGGATGCACACACTGGACACTTGCCCCATCCCCTCCTGACCGGCCATGCCCCAGGCCTTGCTTCCATCTGCCCCCGCACTCCCCTCCCCCCCACCCCCCATCCCCTCGGGAGAGGCTCCCTGGTCCCTGGGCACTGCCCTGGGGATTGCCACCTCTTCGGGAACTTGTCTCGCCCTCAGTCACTGCCACACCCACACTTTCAGGAGTGGTCTCCTCGGGGGGGTGGGGGGGGGGCTGTGAGCCTCAGCAAGCCTCTGTGCCCACCATGACTGTCCCTGAGCTCAGGGCCCAGCACAGAGAGGAGAGCAGGGCTGGGCCTCCTGGGCCCGCTGGGCAGAGACAGGAGCCACACGTGGGAGCCCAGGCCCGGCCCGGGCCCAGCCCATCTCGCTGTTCTGAGCGCAGGCTCTCCTCTGAGCCCCATTCCCCCGCGCCAGAGAGCACGGTGAGCCCAGAACGTTCTGTAATTACAGGCTGTGGGTGCCGGCTGGGACTGTGCAAAATGGACCAGTGTATTTCCAGAAAACTCGGAGTGATCTGGAAAGCTCTGACCACCCCCTCCAGTTATTCTTAGAAATCCCAGAAAGCCGCTGACTGGCTCATCCTTGGAAACGGGACTCGAGCAGAAGACAAGGGGTGGGGGGGCACCCCCACGTCCCTGTCCTGAGCCAGAGCAGCTGGGGCGGCTGGAGAAGGCAGGCGGGGGGACAGGTCGCAGGTCTGTGTCTGTGGAGCGTTGAGGTGACCCAGGCTCTCCTCCCTGCCGCCCGGCCGTCTTCGTAGTTCAAGCCTGTGTCACCTGCATTTTCTCCAGGTTCCCCTGGGCCTCTCTGGAGACCTGGAGGTCATGCTCTGAGGTCCCTAACCCAAATTCCTTGCCTTTGGGCCGGGGAAAGGGTGAGGCAGACCCCAGACACCCTGGCTTCTCCATTCAGCAAAACGGCTTGGGGTGGGCGGGTGGGGGGGGAGGTGGGGGGACGGGGAGACTCAGACACAGCCTGGGGCCCGCTCCGTAGCTCCTAGTCGGGTGTGCAAATAATCCTGCAGCAGCAAGGGGGTAAAGGGTCTGAAAAGGGGGCAAACCACGGGCAGGATGGCGCAGAGGGGGAAGTCTGGTACCGCTAAGCAGCTGGGCACGCTTCGCGGAGGAAGGGGCATTTGCCCGAGATCTGAGCGTGATTTTTTTTTTTTTAATCTTACGTATTGAAAGGGGAGCAAGCTAGTGAGGACCAAAACGAACAGCCGCTGAGGGGAGTGGGGCGAGGCCTGACTGTGCCAGCAGACCCGGTCCCAGTGCCATTCCTGAGGACAGGCCGGTGGCAGGTGTGTCCTTCCGCCCCGAGCTTATTTCCTCACCGGAGAGAAGGCAGGTTGGGAGGACGCGGTGAAATAACACGTGAGAGGATCACCTGGCTCTGAGGGGGGGGGGGGAGGGGAGGAAGGGGGGTGCCCTGGGGCCAGGCGGCAGTCACTCTCACTAGAGTCTGAAGCGGCCATGGCCTGCAGGAGCTCCAGGCTGCCCCAGGAGGACCAGACAGTTCCCTGGCTGGTTTGAAGGGACTGGTTGGACATCAAACAGCTGAGCTCTAAAACGCCACCCCAGGGAGAGAGAAATGCCGTGGCTCCCGGGCGCCTTCCTTAGGGCAGGCGACGGGGGCTGAAGGCGTGTCAGGGACCACAGCCCAGACCCTGCGTCCCAGCCCCGCCTGCAGGGAGGGTCGCTGCCACTCCAGTGCTCCTCTCTCTCTCTCTCTCTCTCTCTCTCTCTCTCTCTCAATATATTTTATTGATTTTTTACAGAGAGGAAGAGAGAGGGATAGAAAGCTAGAAACATAGACCAGCTGCCTCTTGCACACCCCCTACTGGGGATGTGCGCGCAACCAAGGTACATGCCCTTGACCGGAATCGAACCTGGGACCTTCCAGTCTGCAGGCCCACGCTCTCTCCACTGAGCCAAAGCTCCAGTGCTCCTCTTGACAAGAGACTCCTTCCTGTGTCCTGGCCGGAGGAACTCCCCCTCTCCCCCGCCCCGCCCCCCCCAGCCCACCCCAGCCAGGACCCGTCCCAGCAGGGGTAATGTACATTCAGTAAAGCAGCCTCTGTTCACATCAAGGTCCTTTGTACCTCAAAGCGGCCCGGGCCGGGCTCTGAGGGTGTGCCAGAAGCCTTTTGCCGTCCTGATTTCCCTCCAGTCCACAGGCAGCTTCACAGGAGCACACTTGGGTGAGTGGCTCTGTGATCTAAAATAGCCCCTGGCCAGGGTGGGCTGTGTCCTGAGAGCGCCCAGGTGGGAGGTGAGAGCTGAGGGAGAGAACGCTGACCGCTGACCGTCCACACCGGCTCCCTCAGGCCGGCAGCGCTGGGCACGGGGTGGGCTCGGCCACCTGAGCGAGGATTTCACAACAGCCGCCCCCTGGGCAGGGCCGATGCTCTGCAGAGCTCACCCACACTAGCTCAGGGAGGAAACTGAGGCCTGGGGAGCTGGTGACCACCCTGAACAGATGCCAGGGTCCTTCCACTGGGCACACTCCATGGCCACCTCTGACAGGTGGAGCCAGAGCCCGGGGAGGTGGCAGGGTGGGCAAGGCTGTGGGAGCCCCGCTGAGGAGATGGAGCTGGGGGGCCGGGAGTGGGGCTGAGGAGCCTGGGGCTGAGCAGAGAGGAGCTCAGGAAACCTCTGGACTGGCTCCTCGGTGGCCAGGGGTTCAGGAGGGCTGGGGCGGGAGGGAAGTGGCTGTGGCCATAAAAGGGCAACGCGAGGGATCCTTGCTCTGGGCTCTGGGTCTTGACAGTGTCAGTGTCAGGTCCTGGCCCTGTCCGGAGCACACAGCGTCTCTCGGTATCATTTCTCACTCGTGCGAATGCACAATGAACTCGGAATTAGAAGTATGGTTTAAAAAGGAAGAAGAAAACCTCTGAGCTGGGTACGCAGAGGGGGTGTGAGGACAGGGGCCAGCCGGGAGGTGACACAGCGCCGAGGGGAACAGTGTGTCCAGCATCCCTCCGGGCGCCGAGCCTGTCCTGGGACAGGGAGTCCCGGGCTCCCGGCTGTGAGCACAGAGACTTCTGGGCCCAGCAGAGTGAGCATCGAAGAGGGGGGAGCAGAGCCGAGCCGGGCAGAGAAGATGCTGCCGGAGGAAGGGGCGGGAAGCGCCGGAGACCTTAACGAGGTGCTCAGAGAGGTGAGGCGGGCATACCCCCCAGATGGCATCTTTGCTTCTGGGTCTGCCAGCACTGAGGACCCACTCTCCCGGGGTGCTGAGCGGGTCTGCCTCTGACTCTGGTGCTGCTGGAGGAGCCCTTTTATCTCCGGGGGGTGGGGGGGGGAGACTGACCAAGCCGATTGTCCTTGTCCCTCTCCCTGGAGCCTGCCCAACACTCCACAACCAGGTCTGCAAAACTGCCATCAACCCTGCCTGGTGCTGGGTGCCCAGGCAGACCCAGGGACGGGGGCAGACAGGAGAGGGAGGTGGGGAGACCCACACGCTGCCCCCCATAGCTCCTGGCCAGGCGGGTGCCAGGTGAGCTCTCAGAAAGCCAGAGGCCATCAGACGGCGGGAGCGGGCCCGGCCCAGCCTGGCTGCAGGCCGGTGGGAATGCTGACATGGGGGAGTTCACCTCACAGGAGAAGGTTTGACCCCCCCTCTCCATCCTTTGGGGATGTATTGGAGCAGGGAAAGCGGCTGGAGAGGAAGGAGGAGGCCTGGGCCGATGGTGCCGTGCACAGGCCAGCCGGGAGACTGCCCCGTAACCGCCTGATGGAGCATTGCCCGCGCCGCCTGGCCACCAAGAAGGCGGTGTCACCTCCAATGCACAGAGGGTGAGGCGAGGCCAGAGGAGGTACGCGGCCCACCCGGACACTCAGAGCCAGCAGCCAGAGGCAATCAGCTTCTCAGCCGGACTAGACTCAGGGCAGCTCAGGGGCTGGAGAGCAGAACGCTTCTGGGGACACATGGAAAGACAGCTGGGATGTGGGCCAGGGTCTGGCTGTGGAAAGTCGCTGGCCAGGGGGTTCCCACAGCGGAGCTGGTTGAGGGCTCCACATCTCACACGTGACCGAAAAGGCCTGCCCCTCTGGGGACGCTCCCTGTGGCTCCTGGCTTGAGCTTTGCTCCCGGGGGAATTGTCTGGAGCAGCAGGTACACGTGAGAGCACCGGCCTGGGCTCCAGCGCTTCCCAACTGGGTGGCCTTGAGAAGATCACGTAAGCTCTCTGGCCCTCCGTTTCCTCACTGTGGCACCGTCTGATAACACGCCGCCAGCTGCTGCAGGATCCGTGGTGCTGTATGCAAAGCACTGGACACATGATCGTGCACAGTAATGAGGAGCTATTAATATATGTCAGCTGCTGGCTGCAGCCGCCGCCGCCTCCGTGGTCCTGGCTTCCATTCCCCAATCTCTGCTGAAGGGATGGCTCCCACCTCTGCGAATGCTGCCGGACAGAGATCAGTCTCCCGAGGGCTTGAGGCAGGGCCTTCGGGCTGGGAGATGCCCCGTTCATGAGGACATCGAGTGGCTCCCTCCCCCCACCCTGCACCCCCACATCTCACGCTGCACCGATGGAGACAGCTGGTCCTGCCGCGTTCGTTCCCTCTCTCAGGAGCCATTAGCCGGGTCACACATCCATTTGTAACGAAATGGAAGTGCTGTGATTTCTCTGGGAAGCCGGGTTTTCTCCCAAGCCCTCGCTGCTTTCCTCCTTGGACTTCAAACAGTCCGTTCTCATCTCAGACGGAGGGGCAGCAGTTCGAAGGCGCCCCTGAGATCTGATCGCCAGCGCGGCGCCTGCCCCGGGGAGGGGGTGAGCGGCAGCTTTGCTGGTGGGGCGGGAGCGAGCGGTCCCCGGTTGGATGCTAATCGCCCCCTGCATTATGGAGGAGCCATGTTCCGGTGGCGGACACACACTCGGGGAGGCATCCAGATTGCAGGCTGGCGTGCCAGCTGCTCCCCTCCCTCCTCGGCAGTGGAGCTGTGTGACCGGGCGGAGACACTAAAAATAGGCACCTGACCGAGCTGTCTGTGCACACACCCACCCTCACCGCAGCCCGGTTGGAGGGCAGCTGCCATGGAGCTGGTGAATATGGCGAAACCTCCCTTTTCCAGTTCTTTCAGTGGCTGCCTCCTCTGACCCAAATGTCTGAAGAAGGACCAGCTGCCCAGGGGCACCCCCAGGAATTGTACATCTGAGACTTCCTGGCTGGCTCCTGACTACGGGCTGGCCTGCGGCCTATGTTCTCATACCCCTCTGAATAGGACCCTGATACTGAAGCTTTGGGGCCATTGGGTCAAGGCAAAGGCTGGGACTCAGTTGTCCCTGAGGATTTGCTGGAAATGTTGAGACAAGGTGGGCAGGCTAACTGTGCTCATTCTCGGGCTTCTGTTTGAGCGGGGTAACCCGGCCAAACCCTCTTTCATTCATTAAAATGATGCCAGCCACCGGAGATACAACGGTGACTAAGGACGGATGAGAGTCCCAGGTATGGGAGATGGTGGCCCACAATGACCCCTGTCTCCTGTGTTTATGTAGGTACGTAGCCCCCCTCCCACACTGATTAGGACTGACCTGTTTAACCGATAGGATATTATGGAGATGGAGTGGGAGGTTTGTCTGTATTTGAGGTTATAAGAGACGTTGTGGCTGCTGCCTCGCTGGCTGACACGATGGCAATGTCATGAGAGGCCTTGACCCAGAAGCACCCCGCTAAGCTGCACCCTCAAATTTCTAATCAATAGAAATTGTGAGATAATAAGTGTTGATTTAAGTAGCTATATTTTGGGAAACTTTGCTACCTGACAATAAGTACCTAATACATTGGTCTTCAGTGAAGATCGCAGTTTAGTGGAAAACTAGACATTGATCAAATAATCACACCAATAACCATAAAGGTAAAAGCATGGAAGTTGCTAGAAATGCCTCCATTAGAAGGAACTGACCTAGTCAGAGACGGTGAGGAAGGCTTCCGGAAGTGACAACTGAACTGAGGCTGACGGTTGCATTCAGGTAAAGCAGGTGAAGAAGGTGGGGAAGGGCATTCCAGGTAGAGAAGCCACGTGAGCCAAGGTCCTGCCAGGCTGGGGAGGGAGCCAGAGGCATGGACAAACATCCAGGAGGCTGTAAGGAAGAGAGGTACACGGGTGGGCCCAGGAGGGTAGAAGGGCCTTCTACCACTGAAGGATTTACTCAGCCTGCGTATTATGCAAGCCCCCAGGGTCTATAGAAATGAGCAACATGCTCAGACCTATGCTTTCAGAGGCTGGTTTTGTTTTATTGGTGTGTATGTTGTTGTTGTTGTTGTTGTTTGTTTTAGTTAATGTGAAGCATCTTGTTCGTTTCTATAGACCCTGTTTTTAGGAACAGGGAGGAGAGACCAAAAAGGTCTGAGAACTGCTGATCTAGAACCAGGAGGACCTTTGAAAGAGGAGGCTCCTCTTTCATCAGCAGCTGAGTCCTTAGATGTCACGGGTCACCCAGCTGTGTTGGAAGCGTGTACTTTACACATGAATGGCTGTGGTGATTGGGGTGACCACTCCCGTCAGAGCGGCCAGGAAACCATTTGCTTGGTCAGTAACACATACAGAAGTGTCACTTGTCTGCAGGCTGGAAAATGCTGCGGAAGGCAAACATTAGGATGGCCACAGCCCTGTCCATGAAAGGTGTGCTTGAGAGTAACTCTCCTAAACGCTGCTTGTTTTCCCTTACTTGGGGAGTGTCTGGTCACCTCCCTCTGGTCACTGACGCTCGCCTGTTCATTAGACAATAGACACTGATCTTCCTAACACACTAGAGAGACTGAGCCTATTTGCCCCTGGGGGGGGAAAAAAAAATCCTTTAGCTGCTCCAAATCCACTTGAGAAAATTAAATTCCAAATCATCAAATCATCCAGGTGCTCTGTAGTCTGGTCCTTCTCAGAATCACTACTTCCCACCAGCCTCGCTCAGCTACTGGGAAGTTCTGGAAGACCCAGGAACCCTTGTTTATGGGTCTTTGCTTATGTGGTGTCCACCCTGCACCCCACATGTGCCTGAAATGCCCGCCTCCTTTCTTTCTTCTTCTAGCCCCCTCAGGATTCAGCTTAGCAGCGTCTCATCTGGTGAGCCCCAGGGACCCCCCCCCTCCTATCAAGGCAAATACAATGCCATGCTCACAGCTGCATCCTTAGCGCCAGGGCTGAAGGGTCACCTGTGCGAAGCAGAATGCGTTTGTCATTTATGGGCAGTGACCATGCTGATTGGTCAGCTTCTTGTTCTGATTGCTTGTTGCCCGTGCCATTCTGGTGGTTAAATATTTTTTTTAAAATCACTGCTTTCAAAGGCCTTGAAAGGAAGCACTCAGTAAATATTTGTTGAATGAATAAGCGAACAAAGTGCCCTGCACTCCAAAATGACAAAACACGTTGGCTTAAGGACTCGGCACTCTGGGTCCCGACCTCAGGCGGATGACTCAGGCGCTTCTCCTCCCCTCCCCCCTCCCCCCAACATCCTACATTGCCCCGTGGTCTGAGCCCCTCAGTCAATTGGCTTTCTCTGAGCTACACGATAGCAAATCATCAGAGTCCGAACTCCTTTCATGGACAGTGCTCCCAGCAGGCGGTCTCTGCACACCGTTAGAAGCCTGCAAGGAAATGCACCCTATGGTTCCTTGGTCAGACACATCCTTGGTCCAGAGGGATAATTACCGAGGCCTCACCCTTTGCCGTTGTAATTTAACAGCTCACATTACAGGCCAAGCTCCTGACTGAGTGAATTGCAAAATGTCCCAATTACTTGAAACAATGATGCGTTGCCGTCAATATACCCTTTTATAAATTGCTGGGAAGACTTGTATTCTAAATCCAATCCAGTCATAACCTCCATGTGAAAAGACCCAATAAAACCCTGTGGCTCTGGATCAAGACACTTTCTCACTGTCCATCACACCTACTCTCTAGGGTCACCCCTGACCCAGGAGAGAGTATGACGCCGTCATTGGGGTGTAGGTGAGCCATCTGCTAGTCTATAAACAGGAGCACCCTGCACCCAGCAAGTCCAGACTCCTTCCCCTGGCAATGAGCCTTTTTATGCTCTTCCCCTCCAGCATAGCCTAACCAAGTCCACTCACCTCTACCCACGAAGGGCAGGCCCGCCACCCTGGGCGTGACCGTGTGCCAGGGCTGGGTGTGCCTGTACAAACACTCTCTCAGTGTGACAAGAGGCCCACTGAAGACTTGGCCACCTGTTAACGTAATTGAACCAAGACGTGAACATGACAAAATTAAGATCAGAGATACCCCTACTGGCACCCAATCCTGCTTGATTGGTTATGGCTGGTAGATCGTTGCAGCCTCATTGTTTTCATTCATTTGACAAATGTTTATCCACTGCCTGCTAATGTGCTAGGCCAGTGGTCGGCAAACTCATTAGTCAACGGAGTCAAATATCAACCGTACAACGATTGACATTTCTTTGGAGAGCCACATTTTTGAAACCTAAACTTCTTCAACATAGACTCGCCCAGGCCGTGGTATTTTGTGGAAGAGCCACACTCAAGGGGGCAAAGAGCTGCACGTGGTTCTCAAGCCGCAGATTGCCGACCCCGGTGCTAGGCTCTCTGTGGGAACAGGCCCCAGCACATCGCGCGCGCGCGCACACACACACACACACACACACACACACGTTTTCCTTAGAAAAAATCAGGAAACGCAGCTTCACGGGAATTCTCACAACAGTAAGAACTCTCCGAAGAGGGATGCGTGAGAAGCCCGTTTCTGCCCAGCTCTCCACAGACCAGGAAGATGAGCCTGGGACGTGTGCAGTCCAGGAGCTCTCCGTTCTGGGCCTGGGAGTGAAAGGGGGGCCTGTGTCAAGCCGCTGGCCGTGGCTCAAAGGCCTTTTGGACTCGCCCCTGTCCGCCCTCGGCTCACTCCGACAGTGGTCAGGCTGTCAGGCCGCCAGGCGACAGTGCCCAGGACAGCGGGCATGTCCTGCTGGTGGCCACATGCAGCCTGGCGCCGCCACCAGGCCCAGCCCAGGAGGAACGCTGTGCTCAGCAGCTCCTGCAGCTGCTCCCAAAGGGAAGCCAAGGAGGACAGAGGCTCGGATGATGGATGGGCGTGTGTGTTTTTCTCTTGCTCCTGGGGATTTTTTCAGTGAAAAAGAAGAGGTTTATTTCTCCTTTTTCGTTGATTGTAATACGGGTCAGATCTCAACTCCTCCGTGGCCTTCAGGGAATGTGTTCACAAGAGAGGCTGAGAGGAGGCAGAGGAGGCGATAGGTACAAACTCTGAAATGCCCTTTCCCGCAGATCCCACAACCCCCTGCTCCTCACATATGTATACAGAGGTGGTCCAAGCCACATTCCCTGAAACACGTTTACAAACATGTCAAGGACTGTGGATGATCTGAGATAGTCCCCTACTCACAAGCTAAGGGTGAGCCGGTCATAGTTCCTGAGGGTGGGAGGAGCCTACCCTTGACATCCCCTAGTTCACTTTCTTTTATCCACTCGTGAACATTCTTTGGGCACCTACTGCCAGCCTGACCTGGGTGTCATGGGATGGTACCCCCGCTCTTCAGGAACCTGCATACACCCACGGTAGAAAGATGGAAACTCAAATTTCCAGCTCCTTCCCCACCCCACACCTGCATGCCTACCTGATCACACACCCAGACCTGTCTCCTTCCCTCAGCCCTCCCCTTCAAAGGCGTGAAGATGTACTATGACTGTGTGTTCATGGTCAGGGTTCCGAGGCAGATGTAAAATAGAGACGAGACGAGTGGAGGATGGTGCTGAGTGCCTTCAGTGTCCTGGCGCTGCCCAGTGCCACCGCCCGGGGGAAACCAGCGCCGCTGTTTCTGTTGACTGTCTGGTGGTCAGCACCGCAGTGCCAAGTACACTCAGACCTTTGCTTCATGGCTGGTTCATGGAGGGCAGAGCTTCCTGACTCCCTGCCGTGAAAAGGGTCAGTTTAGCATAGCGATTTTTCAATCAGGGCGCCGCGACAATTTTTAAAACGTGTAACACCTGACTATTGAGCCAGGGGCCAGGACCTCTTTTTCCTTAGCTTTCCAAATTAATAATAATAAAAAAAAAAAAGACAGCAGCCAGCACAACAATAGCCATCGGTGTGAATGAATAAAGATTATACTTTTTGGGGGTCAGATTAGCAAAAACTATTTTTTGGTGTGCTGCAGAGGTTTGGTGATGAGTTTATGCGTGCTGTGTGGTGAGAAAGGTTGAGAATCACTGGTTTGGTAGTCTACTTCTTTCCCCCTCGGCATCCGGTTCTTTCCTAGTAGTTTCGTTTGTTTTTAGTTCTCTGATGAGTGGTCCTTCTAGCTTTAAATAGTGAGCTTAAGACTTAATGCTGCATCAGCTCTGCCCAACGTGTCCGGGCTGCTCACTTCGTAAGGAGAAGCAAATGGCGACCATGCCTCCACCTTTCCCTCCCTCCACCCCACACACACACTCCCAGGCAAGGCCCATGTGAGGGCACAGTGAGGAGATGGCCGGATGCAGCCAGGAAGAGGGCCCTCACCAGAACCTGACTGTGCTGGCTCCCCGATCTCAGACCTCCAGCACCCAGACTGTGAGAAAAACACTCCTGTCCCGTAAGCCCCATCTATGGCCTTTTCTAATGGCTGCCGAGCTGAGACAGCGTTTTGGTGGTTCTTTGCCCCACAATCCCATTGGGCAGCAGGTGGCAGGGCTGGGTGGCACGCAGGCCTGGGGAATAGCCTTCCCCACTGTGCTCAGCATGGGGTCTGTGAGGGCCGCCCCCCCTCCCCACACCCAGCTAAGAGTGGGTGGGAAGGGTGGGTCAGAAGAGACTTTGGTGGTGCTCGTATGTCCGTGGTCGGCAAACTGCGGCTCTCGAGCCACATGCCGCTCTTTGGCCCCTTGAGTGCGGCTCTTCCACAAAATACCACGGCCTGGGCGAGTCTATTTTGAAGAATTGGTGTTAGAAGAAGTTTAAAATTTTTGGCTCTCAAAAGAAATTTCAATGGCTGTGCTGTTGATATTTGGCTCTGTTGACTAATGAGTTTGCCGACCACTGTCCTAGGTGTTTGTGATGGGAATGGTGAGCAGCAGGTGGGGAGGGGGCTGCCGGTGCACACTGACACCCCGCCTGGCCGTGTCCTGGGGGGATGGTGAGAACAGCGGTGTGGTTTCGGTGCCTATAAAACACCATGGCCTCTAGATGCTCACAGTGAGGAGGCAGGAGAGATGCTCTTCACACACACCCATTTGACAGAGGAAAACACTGAGGATCAGGAAAGGGAAGGGACTCATCCGAGGTCACACAGCAGAAAACATTGGGATTGAAGCAGAGCCAGGCCTCCCAGCTCTCGCCCTGATCCCACCCCCATCCCCACCCCCGCCTTCTGCAGGGCCCAGGGGGGCAGCTCCAGGGAGGGTAGCTAACCTTCTGACCCTTAACATCGGAGCTTCAAGAAGGGAGTGGTGTGACGGTGACAGGGAGGGAGAGGAAGAGGAGGCTGGAGCCCTAGGTCCAGTGTCCTGGGGCCTGGAAATGATGCTGGGGTGCAGGGGTCTTTTCAGCTCCCACAGGGTGGGGCACGTTTGGGCTGGGCTGGGTTGGGCCCCTGGAATGAGCCTAAAGGGGCCTCAGCCACCCCATGGATCAATGGGGGACTCCTGCAGAAGTTCACCAGAGACAGGTAAGGTAGGGGAGCTGCACAGGGGTTCCTGCTCAAGCAGGGAAGACTAGGAGGGGCCCCCAAGGTGGAGAGGGGTGCTGTTACAGAGGCCACAGAAGGGTTCTTGGAGCTTAGGAGAAAGAAAGGCCAAGAAAAGGCGCATGGGGGCAGGAGAGGGGGAAGGCTTGGGGGAGAGAGAGAGAGAGAGAGAGAGAGAGAGAGAGAGAGCGAGCCACACTGAGGCCTCTGTCTTAAGGGCTTTTATCTGGTTTCCCCAGGTGAGGCTTTAGGGCCGATCTCAGGGAGGATCTCAATAGGTGTGTCCAGGTGTGTCTCCTCGGGGCTGTGGTCTCCACTGATTGGCCAGCTCCCAGGCAGGGACCATGAGTCCTTGCAGCTGGTCCCGACGTCTGCACGGTGTCACCTGGCCTGGTCTTACTGCTTTTCCAGGCCTGGAGCCGAAACTTCACGGGGACGTTAGCTCTAGTTTGGCCAGAACTTTGTCTCTGTGGTCAACCTGCCTTCTTCTTAAGGCAGAAGCTCTTCTGACAATGGCTTTCCAGTCCCAGCTTGGGCTTCCGCCAGGATGGGGGGGCTGCCCACCTCTCAGGCAGCCCATTGCAGGGTGCACAGCCATGACTGGCCAGTCCCCTTTCTCCCCCCCATCCTCCCCCCTTCTGCCCTGCTCCTGTGGAGCCGACCCACGCCTGTGGCCTCAGCTGGCCCACTCTTCAGCCCTCGGTCCCCCTGGGGCTGCTGGCAGCCAGGCCTGTCCCTCCTTTGATCCTGGACACCCTGCCACTTCGTTCTTCCTCCAGTCCCAGAAATAGCCTTCCTCTTTGTGTGGGGAGTCATTTAATGGCTTTTTCACGGCGGGTGGCGGTGGGGAGGAGGCTTCTGTGGAGGCAGGCCTTCCTCCGCGAGGCTTTGCCCAACTGGCCTCGTGCCCTGCCTTCCTCTGGGCACCAGGAAGGTTTGGATCAGTCCGAGACACTGAGAGGGGCGCTTCCAGGGGCCTTCGACGGTGCAGACACTGGTGCCCGCTGAGTGCGGAGGGGCGAGGCCCGCGGTCGGCTCACACAATCTCAGCCCTTGCCGCCGCAGGGACCAGGGACACTGCAGGGACTGAAGGAGAGTGTCTCAGTCCCTAACCTCTCACCACCGCCCCCCCCCCTCCTTGTTCTGTGGAGCTCCAGACCTGCACACTCCTGCCCTCTGGCCACTTCCAATAGTCCGCTGGCACCAAACTCACATGCATCCATTCAGACCTCTCAATGACATCATCCGGTGAGCACGGTGAGCCCATTTTACAGATGACAACACCAAGGCGTAGAGCTGATGTCACTGGGAGAAAGCCACCTCCTTAAGCAGCAGTGCTGGGATCCAAACCCATGGAGGTGACCCTCGGGGGCTCAGGTCCTCTGCACAGACCAAGCCACACCCCACGTAAGGTGCTCCTTCTGGAATAAGGGGCAGAAGCTGGGGGCACTGGGCTTTGCCTTCAACCTGATCACTATGAGACTCCCGGAGGCCAGGGGCAGCCGAGCCCTGTGAAGGGAGCAGGGACACCAGCCTCCGGACCTCTGACCTCCCCCCCTCACCCCCCTCCCCCGGCTGGTCAGACAGTGGGGCCGAGGAAGGCAGAGCCGGCAGTCAGACAAAGGGGTCTGCATTCAGCAGCCACTTCCTCCCCGCACAAAGCCCTGCCCCCACCCCCACAGCCGCAGGGACCCCCAAAGAATGCTTGGAATGCCGCAGGGCTAGACAGCCTCCTGCAGACAAGGAGGCTGGCTTTGTGCCCAGTCTGCCAGGATGACTGACCCCCCCAGTTAGAAAGGTCACTCCCTGACCTCTGACCCTATGCGTTCCTCCTGTCTCTGGGGGTGGCTGGGCTTCCCTCCATGGGACCCCAAGTGTCCTTTTCCCGCCAGTGGGATCTGGCCCCAAGTTTACAGCAGCTTTGAGAAAAAGAGGGAATTGCCCACAGACAGAAGCTCACACAGATGGCCGGCCCCCGAAGGGCGAACTGTACCCTGAAGTTGTGTGTGGCTCCCTCCTCAGTGCGGGGGCTGCCCGGGGTCCCTGGTGCTCCTTTGCACAGTCAGCCCCTAGGCAGTGGCAGGTCCAGTCCCCACCTCACCTGCTCCCCCAGCGGCTGGCTCGCTCAGGGCTAGAGGAGCCACCCTCCTGGCCTCACCTGCTGGGAGCCCCAGCTGTCCCAGCATGCCCTGGAGATAGGCAGTGAGATGAAGCCTAAGGGGATCTTCGAAAGTGAGGCATGCTTTAGAAGGTGAGGACAGAGAAAGGTGGTGCTGGGGTGGGGTTAGGGGTGGAGAGAGGATTGCAATGTCAATTGCCAGGAGTTGGGAAAGTGGGAGTTTGAGAGAAGACAAGGAGATAAGCCTTGTGGGGAGGGGCATTCCAGAACAGGGACGGCGGCGGCGGGACAGTGTGGAGCCCTGCTTATCCGGGGCCCACAGGAAGGGCAGAGCCATCCAGGGAGGCTCCCAGGAGGCGATGGGGCGGAGTGGGGCCTGGTGGGGTGCCCCCGGGGCGTTTGAGCAGAAGAGCGTTGGGATCAGATTCTCGGCTGTTACCGGGGCCTCTGCTGCCCTGCGGACTAGACACGGGAAGGGATGAAGCTGCAGTCACCTGGGAGGCCCAGGCCCAGCACCCTGCACACAGCTCTGCCTGTCCCATGGCAGCCTGTCCCCCGGGCCTGGGGTGACTAGTTGCAGGGTGACAGCACAGAGAGACGGTGCTTTTCTCAAAGAGCCTCTTGCTGATGCAGAGACAGAACAAGGTGCCCTCGCCCAGCTCTAAGCCCAGAGCGCATGGCGGAGACTCTCTGGGGACACACCACCCAACCCTCTCTTCACCTGGCCCGGTGCCTGCCTGCCTCGGCCCCCTGGCGGCGCTGGCCTGTGACGTGGGCGCCCAGCACCCTCCTCCAGGGCACAGGCAGAGCTGGGCCGGTGGTTGATGTTAGGTCTGATCCAATAAGGGAATCGATATCCCGGCCCCTGGGAAACGTACCTTGATTGAGATCATGTCGCAATCGACATTCCCTTTCGCTGAGACCACATTCCATTTGCTAAGACCGGTCACTTTGCCCTTAGGCTGCCCAGAGAATCCCTCCCCAAAAAGCCTGCCTGGAGTCCTTTAAAACCTGACTCCCCATCCCTGGGTGCTGGCGCCCTTTGGGGGCTCAGCCCACCTGGTATCCATGTGACCTAATCAAGGTGAGTCCTCCCCACTGTTGGCCTCGTGTGTTCTTCCCACGGCGACCCTGACAGTTTGTAGACCGGAAAGGCCCAGGGGCCCAGGAGCTGGTGGTCAGGGGGACACAGTCAGGGGTCCAGGGCCCAGGCCCACCCAGCCCAGCCCCGCCTGGACCTCGTCAAGGGAGGCTGAATGAATGGACGTGAGGAGGAGGAGGACAGGGGTTCATGTCCACACGAACCAGGGAAACATTTTCGGCTTGCCTGTGACTCACTCTTCCTCAGCAGAAAACTTTGTTTTTTCCTTCAAAATCACAGACTTCCACGTTCAGACAATGCCATGTTCTCAGGAAGTGAACATGTTTTGTTTTTCGGCGCGAGCTGTTGGCAGTGGTGTTTGTTTTGGAAACCTTCTACGGGGATGGGGTCTGCAGGCCACGCTGCCCTCATACCAGGCGGACACTAAACCGAGGGGCCAGATTTGCCAAATGCGGGTACGGCTCCAGCCCTAGCCCATTTGGCTCAGCGGATAGAGCGTTGGCCTTCTGGGGTTGATTCCAGGGAAGGGCATGTACCTCCGTTGCAGGCTCCTCCCCAGCCTGGGTCCTAGTCAACCAATGGATGTATTTCTCTCACATCAGTGTTTTTCTCTGTCTTTTCCTCTTCCACTCTCTCTAAAAATCAATGGGAAAATATCCTCAGGTGAAGATTTTAAAAAAAAAAGAAAGAAAGAGTACAGTTCCATTTGAGTCTCAGATAAACAACTAATAATTGAGTATGTCTCAATTTGGGACAAACATAGAGTAAAATAGTTCCTCAATTATTGGCAATTCCAATTGGACCTGTATTTTACTTGGCCGCCATCCTTCCCCTGAGCCCACCGATCATGTCACTCTTGGTCACTAGCTTCTGGGCATCCCCCAGGCCTGTCCTGCTTCTGCTCTTCTCCGGCCACTGGCCCAGCTCGGCCTGGGCCCCTGGAAGTGGGCAGTGGCGCCCTCAAGTCATAGGCCAGACTGGGGCTTTAAAAACCCACAAAACCAAACCCAACATATCCGCTAACCTTGCCCCAGCCCCCATTGGCTCCTCACAGCTCCTTCCTTCCAAGTTCAGGAAAGACTGGCAGGAGGTGCTGTCTCCCACCCCTATAGCAATCCCCTCCGCCCCCCGGGATTCAGGACCCTCCATCTGGTCCTTAAGGAGGAGTTCTGTCCTCGCCTTGACCCCCCAAGGGAGGCAAGCCAAGAGGTGGCCCTTCAGGAGAGGGGTGCCCAGCCCCCACTCCGAATCCCCACACCCCTGCACCCTGGTCACAAAGCCCTCCAGCGCTCTTGACACCCAGAGCCTGCTCCCCTCAGCAACACCTGCCTCCCCGGGCAGCTGTGCAGCGGGGTTTCCTCCCGTCTTTCTGGCTCAGACACGAGTCTGGAGTCCTACTTTTCACTGGAAAGCGTTCCACCATGACCTGAAGGAACATGTTTGTGCAGCTCTACGGAGTCCTAGAGCTCACTCCGCCGGAAGGGCCCCTGGACACCTGCCCTCGGGGTGGCCCCAGGCAGGGAAACACATGAAGAGGCTCCCATGGCCGGTGAGCGGGAGGTGGGACACGTCTCCTTGCCAGGCGGTGATTCCAGGCTGAGAGAGCAGGGCGGGCTTCTCAGAGGCAGCCATGCCTGAACCCAGTCCCCAGAGGTTCGAGGAGCCTGCGGGGGGCAGGAGAGGAGAAACGGTGTTCCGGAGCAGGGCAGGGTGGGCAAAGGCCTGGAGGCTTGGAAGCCAGCAGCTCCCTGAGGCAGAGGGGCGGGGAGGGGGCCAGGGGGGCGGCAGGCACACCGTGGAAAGCTTTGCCGGGCAGCTGGGGCTTAGATTCCATCCCAAAGAGCCGAGGAGGGCTAGGAAGACTGCAGAACTCAAGGCGAGACGGAGCTCCCCTGAGTGATCCCTGAGGCCGCTGGGAAAGGCCCAGGTTCGAGCGAGGCTGGGACCCTGTCTCCTTGACCTCCTCCCCCCTCCCCATCCCTACAGCCCAGGCCTTGTCGGCGGCAGCGGCAGGAGCTGAGCGTCTGCTAAATCATCTGGGGTCAGAACAAACAGGAATCCCTGCCCTTAACAAAGCAAGAGGCGAAACTCAGGGCCGACTCCGGAGACGGCTGCTTCTCAGCCCTTCCCGCCGGACACCCCTTCCTCAGGCTGCAGCCCCCTCTCCCTCTGTGTTTCCACCTCTGGGCCCAGGTCCCCTCCCCTCCTGCGCGGGGTCAGCCGTGGACGCCCAGACTCCTGGAGCCGGGGCCTGCCCAGCAGCCCGGCCGCCGGTCCCCGTCTCTTCCTGCCGAACACTGCCCGCATTGTTGGCCTTTGTGTCCTGCTTCCTGTGCGCGGGCCCTGCCACCGCTACTGCCCTGGCTCGCTCAGGGGTCATTCGCCAAACTGGGCTGGCGCCACCGGGTGGGGAAAGGGCCCCTAGGACTGAGAAGAAAAAGACAGCAGACATCCCTCTCTTCCTCACCCGCCCCCAAGACTTGGCAGGACCCTCATTCTGGCGACAAGGACTCCCGCGTCCATGCCCTGGGCCCATGCTCGCCAGCACTTCATGGGGACATCCTTCTCTGGCACCAGCCTGAGTGCCCCCCGGGGGAGGTGGCGGGGGGGGGGAGTCCTGCGATGTCCCTGGGTCCCCAGGCAAAGCCAGAGCCGGCCTCTACAACAGCAGGTGTCACCTCGTGAGCTTGGAGTGCCACCCCCAGCGCCACTCCCAGGGGCTGGGACAGAAGACACATCACCTGGTGACATGGTCCCCCCTCCACGCCTCCTCCTCTGGCAGGCAGAGTGCCGAGGAGGACAGACCTGCAGACCTGGGACCCCTCACAGGTCCCAGCGTGTCTGCTGCACTCTCCTGATCTCATCACCAAGGAGTCCAGGCTCAGAGGGGTGGTCCTCTAAAGTCCCAGAGCTGACCGCCAGGACGGGCCTGGAACTGGACTCCTGTTTTCCCAGCCTGTACTCTTCTAACTGCCTCCTGCCACACCCCCAAGAGGGCAGAGGTGCCCTGCAGCCTACCTGTCACCCAGCACATCCATGACTCCCCAGTTCCCAGGGTCCGAGTCCACTGATATCCATCAAAACTTAGGGGAAATAGTGCAGGATAATGTCCCCTCTACCTCCTCCTCCCAAAAAATATATAAAAAATAACCTGTAAATATTACCACAGTAGGTTGGAATGTATCCCCAAACGATATGTCCAAGTCACAACTCCTGGTACCTGTGAATGTGGCCTTATCTGGATGGCTTGCAGATATAATTATGTTAAGGATCTTCAACAAGAGGCCATCCTGCATTGGGGGATTGGGAGGGAGTCCTGTCCAATGGCTGGTGTCCGCGTAAGAGAAAGGGGGAGATCGGACACGTACGGGGAGAAGGCCATGTGGAAACAAAGGCAGAGAGTGGAGTGACGTGGCCACAAGCCATGGAATGCTGGCAGCCACCAGAAGCTAGAGGAGGAAAGGAACAGATTCTCCTCCCCCAGAGCCTCCGAGTGAGTGTGAGCGCATACCTAGCGATGCCGTGGTTTCAACCTAGTGAAACTAACTTGGGAATCTGGCCCTCGGAGCTGTGAGACAATGAAGTTCTGGTGTTTTAAACCACCAGGTGTGTATGGCTGTTCGTTGTAGCAGTCATCAGAAACGAGTCCAGGTGTGGCAGGCAGGGGCGCCCGCAGAGCCCTCTCCTCAGGGGCGTATCCTCATTCAGGGTGGTCTCACCAGGTCAGCAGCCTGGCCAGCCCTCACCCCCTTCCCTCAACTCCCAAGCCCCACACAGGAAGGTGGTCTCGCCACTAAGCCTCTCCCCACAGAGCTGGGCTCGTGGTGTGGGGTGCGTAGGTGGACATGCAGTCACCTCTCTCCAAGCCCTTCCTGGGATTTCATATGCACCTGGGGTTTCACATGAACTTGGGTGATGCCACCTGGGACCTGAGCAAGTGCTGCCAGCTTGTGCCCCTGGCTCCTGCCAGCCTGGGGTCCAGGAGCCAGGCCTTGGGGTCCTAAGGAATGGAGGCCCAGGATATCCGGAAACCTGTCTGGCCTTTCCCAGCCTCAGCCTTCCCACAGGAAAACCCCTCTCCTGTTCCACCTGGCCATGCCCTGCCTTGCCCCACCCTTGGTGTCTGGGGTCTCTCTCTCCCGTGTGCTTTGTAACCCGTTTTTCCCAGGAAGACCCCAAGCCCCAGACTCATGCTATTTAATCCCGAGACCCACATCAGCCGGCAGGGTTTGAGTCTCCATTTCCGTAGCCTGGAAACCCGAGATCCAGAGCTTCCCCCACACGGGACCAGGGCGGACCAGCGGTTCTCAAGGAGCACTGCCTCCCGGCCTTGGCTGATGGAGGCTGCACCGAACCCACAATGCCCAGGGGGGAGCTTAGTGAGGAGCTACCGGCTTCCCCTTCCTGTCCAGCCATTGGCTAGGCTGCCTGCTTTCTTCTGGTCTGCAGGGAACAAAAACAAGTCATGTTCCCTTAAAAATAACAAACAGCAAAACCTCCAGCCAGAGCCAGTAACTCATGTGTCTCAGGGGACACGGCACTCTGACCACCCCTCCTCTCCCCCGCCCCCCCCACCCCGCGCCCAAGGCGAGGAGAGCTGAGGGCGTGGCTATACCGCATGCTTTGTGGGGGACGGGGGTGAGCAGGGAGGCCGATGTCAGACATGAAAGCACATGGTTTTGAAGGCCAAAGAGAATGCAAAGCCAGGCCCTCCCCGCACCGGTCGCCCTCCCAAACCCAGGGACACGCCGTGTTCACCGCAGGGAACACAGCGGCACCGGTGAGCCGTGCTCCCGTCTGTGCTCACATCCGCCGGACTTCTGCGGGCCTCGCCGAGGGCCCTCGGCCCGACGGGCCTGCAGTCGCACGCAGCCTTTCGGTACCAGCTGTGCCTTGAGAGACCCAAGCAAGACTGCTGTGAGAGCGGCACTGCCCCATGGCCACCATCGCACGTCCCAGCACACGCTCCTGGCTAGCTAGCCGTGAGCTCTGGAAACCGATGAGCCCACGAAGGCCGCAATTCATGAGTTCAGCAACTTTTCTTTTGCTGCTAAAAATACCAGCCTGTGAAAAGCTCACGGAGTGGGAGGAGAGAGAGAGGCAGTTGCTGAGGATCTGCAAGCCGTTTGCCCGTTGCTACCTTCTCCCTCCCGCCGCTGCCAAGGGCCCTCGGCTGGGCGAGGGAAGGTGGGAGACCTCCACCTCAGGCCCCCAAGGGCCAGGGCGCCGGCAGGAGGACAGGCAGGCCAGGCCGCACGGCTGGGGAAATGTGAGGCTGCAGACGGGGGAGCATGGCAGGACGAGGGCCTGGCCAGCCCCTTCCTGGCGCCTGGCCTTTGAGTACCAGGCTGGTCTCCGGACCCCTCACAAGCGAGTCTGCTTCCTTCCCCGGCTGACTCCGTACTGGGAAGCTCAAGGGGACCAGACCCGATAAGACCGTCCGTCCCTGCTGACCCTGCCCTTGGATGGGTGCCGCTGGCCCTACCACGCTGGACGGGAGAGAAGCCAGAGCCCTGGGTTCGAGTCCCGACTCTGGCGTTTACGAACGGGGGTGCCCCGCTGGGAGTCAGGGGCCTCTTGGAGCCTCAGTCCCCTCGTCGCTGCACCGGGATGTTGCCGCGGACCTTGGTTGGGTTTTGCCGGGATGAAATGAGAACATGAGGGAGGGGGAGGGTTGTTATTGCTGGCAGACAGAGAGCCATTTCCCTGCTCGCTAAGTGGAAAGTGGAAGCGTCTGGAGCCTGAGGACAAAGGCCCACCGTCTTCTGCACCGCCTCCTCACCCCGCATTGTGGGAGTGTGTTTTGCTTTCTCGGGAACTTCCAGAACAATGGGCTCCGGGGGCTGGCTCTGTAGCTATTCCCAGCTCCAAAGGATGCCTCTGCTGGGGACAGGGGGCCTGGAGGGCTATTTGCCTGGCCCCCGTCCTGCTGCCCGGAGGCCACGCTGGGCAGGAACCGCAGGGACCACGGTGTCGCCCCAGCGGGTCTGCAGCTCAAAGCCTGGTGGGCTTATTTTAGCCAGCAGCGGCGGTCAGGAGAAGCCAGGAAATGCCTCCTTCTCCTCCAGCTCTGTGCTCTATGTTACCCTCTGCCCTCAACACAGGCCCGAGCTGCAGGCCCCGGCTCCCCAGCCACACTGTCCCCCCCTTGCCGGTCCTCAGAGGCAGGGGGCCCTTCCTCCAGCATCCCTGGGCCCGCAGCTCCAGGTGAGGTGAGGGCAGGGCCCGGGAGGAAGCCTCCTCCTTGCTTTGCTCTCCAGGCTCAGGGCTTTGACTCAGGCCTCAAAGCCCCTTTATTCCCAATCTGGTGCCCATGGGCCTGGCTCTCCCACTGGGGCCTCTGGCCCGTGCCTCCTCGGGCGTGTCTGTGCCACCGCCTTCCTGAGCCTCCACCCCTTCCCTCCCAGGAGGGCAGGGACAGCTGAGGAATTAAAGTGTGAGCGACTGTTAGTTATCTTTTAATGAGTGCGGGCATGGGGCCTATTTGCCCAAGAAGTTTCTGACAGGTTACTTGGGAGGGCCCCCAAATGCACCCCATCCTGTTCCATCCCCTCCGGTCCCGTCCCCCCCCCCCCGTCCCATCCCCTCCCATCCCATCTTTTTCTAGCCATTTTTTTCTCTTTCAACCTTTGCTCGCGTTCTTCTCTCCATTCAGACGCTGCCCGTTCCTCCTATTCTCTTGTTCTCAAAGAAGCAGCCAGAATCCCACCTCCTCCAAGAAGCCTTCCCTGCCCAGGCACCCCGTTCTCTCTGGCCTCCCCCGCTGGCCTGGGACCTCGCTGAGAGAGGGCCTGGCTTATAGCCTCGGACACTTTCTGGCCGTACGACCTTCTCTCTAAAGTGGGGACCTTGTGCTCTCCCCCCTCCCAGCGCTGTGAAATGCCGGGCACACAGGTGCCACCCACTGTGCTGTCGCGGATACTCCGCAGGGCAAGGGGGCCTTCAACGGTGCCCTCCGTGAGCCCCGGGCGCGCGCCACAGCCAAGGGGTTTTCATTTCCCAACAGGAGTGGAGACGGATCCCGTCCCGCGGAGAGCGTACGCTGTTTCTGGGGGCCTTTTCTGCGTTCTGGGAAGCAGCACTCATTACGGGAGGGAAAACGCGGCTGAAGTTTCTGTTTCTGTTGTGGAAGCAGCTGTTTTCGAAAAACGAAGACACCCGGTCATATCCTCTCATTCAGCGGAACACGAACAATGGGGTCAGAATTCCCACTAATGGACCTCTTCCCACTGGGATGTCCAGGGCGGGCATTCCTGGGAATTCCCTGCACTAGTTAGGCTCTTCCCCTGAAGGTCTAGCTCCAGACGTGACCACGCCAGTGGAAGCCAGGTCTGTGGTGGGCAGGGAGGCAGACATGAGCAGAGCAAGGACATGGTCACCAGGGTGGAAAGCCCCGGGGGCCTACCAAAGGACCACTGTCGGGGGGAGAGGGGGACCTCGTCCCCAGGGAGACTCTCCTCCCCTAGCACATCGCTGGTCACGCGGGGTGGACCCCTGACCTCCCCTATCTCCTTGGAGATAGCATCTGGGCCTCAGTGGCAGTTCAGCTCCAGGCCCCAGAAAAGCAACCAAACCAGACAAGCGGCCCCATAGCTAACCTTGGGACCAGCTGCACCTGGTAATGACCCTCGCCCTGACGCCAACCAATTAGCCAGCGGAGACCTAGACCCTGAGCGGCCACACCTGGGAAGCTTCGGACTCTTCTACGGAGACCTTCCCCTAGGGCAGTGATGGGCAAACTCATTCAACAGAGCCAAATATCAAGAGCACGACAATTGAAATTTCTTTGGAGAGCCAGATTTTTTAAACTTAAACTTCTTCTAATGCCACCTCTTCAAAATAGACTCGCCCAGGCCATGGTATTTTGTGGAAGAGCCACACTCAAGGGGCCAAAGAGCTGCATGTGGCTCGCGAGCCATAGTTGGCCTAAGCCCTCCCCTACCCTCTCCACCCTTAGAATGATTAGGAGTTGGGGTGAAAAAAGCTGCACTCGGGCAGCCTTCGGCCTGGCTGCTCCTGGGCCGGCTGGCAGGAGGGTGGGGGGCGCGGCAGGAGGCTGGAGGGTCCTGGGTAGAGAGGATCAGAGCGGCATTTGGGCCTTGGGCCTTGCAGTGAAGGGTGTGTGTGTGGATTTACAGCCAGACGCCAACGAGGCTGAGGCGAAGACGGGAGCAGGGAGGTCAGAAAGGGGAGCGCGTCTGGTGCAGGAGAGGACAAGAACCTGGTGCTGGGCCCTTGGCATAATCCCATTGGACACCTACGTGCGTGCACCTGTGGCCTAAGGGGTGACGGAGTGACCACGGCTGACTCCGGGTGAGTGGCCCGGCGTTCACCCACAGGCAGGAGCACGGTCTCGCCCACGCGGGCCCCGCATGGTGCTAAGTGCTGGGGGAAGGGCAGAGAGCAGTGTGCCCAGCTTCCCAAAGCAAGAGCTGCTGGGCTGGGTTTGCAGGGCGAGGAGGGGTGCGCCATGGGGACTGAGAGAGACACGGGGCTCTCGGGAGATGAAGAATTGGGGGGACTATACATTGATCGTCTTATATTGGTTCAGTATACAGGTGCAGGGTTGAGGCTGAGAGCAGAGAGGGAAGAAGGTAGGAAAGGAGGAGTCTTTCTGTCCACCCACCCCCAGCCCCACACTCAGAAAGACCAAAGTCCTGCCGGCCCAGCCTCCTTAGAAAGCTCCCCAATCATTCTGGTGCCAGCGAGATTCCTGAGGGTCTCCCCTCCGCCCCAGGTGTCTTGTCCGAGACTTCCTTGGAATCTTAGTGCGCTCCCTAAGAGAAGTCCTAGTCCCTACGGCCTTCCCATCGCCCTGTGAGATGTCAGGGACTTGATAGAGCCGCAGCGGGGGAAGGAAGACCCTGTAGGCCCCAGGAGGGTGCTTCTCTGAGGCTGGCGGGGAGACAAGCAGGGGCCAGGTGGACCGAGCTTTTGAACCTTAGGCTAGGTCACGTGCTTAGAGCCACACCACCCACGCAGGCGGAGGAGGCCATGTGAGGGCAACGGACCAATCAACAGCTCCCAGCCCTGGGGCCAGGGGGCGGGTCTTCCGGAGCCCATGGACCGCAGGTGGGGAACACACGTGCCGGCCAGGTCAGAACCACCTGAAAGACATTTCCAGGCCCCGCCCCACCGTGCCCTCTTTCTCCCAACCTCTCCAGTGTGACTCTACGTAATTCTTTTTTCTTAATATATATATATATATATTATTGATTTTAGAAAAGGAAGGAAGAAGAGAAAGATAGAAACATCAATGATGAGAGAGAATCACTGACTGGTTGCCTCCTCCATGGCCCCCCAACTGGGGATTGAGCCCGAAATCCAAGCATGTGTCCTGACCAGGAATCGAACCATGACCTCCTGGCTTATAGGTCGGTCGATGCTCAACCACTGAGCCACGCTGGCCGGGCTCCAGTGTAACTAACTCTTCAGTCCCTTCACAGTTGGGTGTTTTGTGAAGGGGGTTGACCACGAACCCGTAAAAGCCAGATAATGTAATACATAAGGTGACCAGGCGTCCCGCTTTTGGCGGGACAGTCCCGATTTTTAACAATTTGTCCCGAGTCCTGCAGTGTTTAAAAAAAAATCCTGATTTTTTTTTTCCCCTCAAAAATTGTTAAAGATTCTTTCCAAACATCGGGACTTTTTAAAAAATGCCGCGGGACGCGGGACAAATTGTTCAAAAGCGGGACGTCTGGTCACCTTACCTTAGCACCGTGTGGCTCTCTGTTTCTGAGATTCCCGCTGAATGCGGCCATGTGCCAAGTCCTCTCAGGCCTCCCAGGCTAAGCCCTCCCCTCGGCTTTGTGCCAGCCCCAGGCTGGTTCCTGGAGGGACCTCCTAGCACCCTTGTCTGGGCTCCTCTCGGGCGCAGGGGACTCCACTGGACACAGCTGAGGCCGGCGGCCCCCACGGGCTGGGCCCGGCGCGGAGAGCAGGGATCCGGGCTTTCCCCGGCGCCTGGCTCTCCCCACTCAGCCCTCCCGCTCACCTCCAGGAATTCCCTCAAGGGCAGGGACCTGGACTCTGCGCCGTGAGTGGGCGGCCCGCTTCCCGGGACTGTCCAGCCACAGGGCTTCCCCGGGACAGCCGGTGAGGTCATCTGCCCTTTCCAGCCTCCACGGCAGGCCCGGGAGATATCCTGCCTGAGTCATCGGTGGGCCACGGACCAGGGCTTCCGGCCACGGGAGACACCAGACAGAGAGGCCCATTGTTTGCCCGGAAGCTTCCGCAGGCACTGCAGGCTCAAAGGGGTCACTTGTGTGTGTCTCTCCCCTCCCTCCCCCCTCCCGCTTCTCCATAACCATAGCCCTTCCGGGGAGAGGCCGGGGTCCCAGCAAGGGGAGAAAAATCAATATCCAGCCAAAACCGGTTTGGCTCAATGGATAGAGCGTCGGCCTGCGGCCTGGAAGGTCCCAGGTTTGATTCCGGCCAAGGGCCTGCACCTGGGTTGTGGGCACATCCCCGGTAGGGGGTGTGCAAGAGGCAGCTGATCGATGTTTTTCTCTCATCAATGTTTTTCTCTCATCAATGTTTCTGGCTCTCTGTCCCTCTCTCTTCCTCTCTGTAAAAAAATCAATAAAATATATTTTAAAAAGAAAAGAAAAATCTATATCCAGTCCCCTCCCGACCCTCCCCCACCCCTCACCCAAGTCCCCTAAGATTACCCCTGATACGGGACCAGGCCAGGCTGGGAGGCAGCAGACATCCTCTCTCCCTCCTCGCTGAAAACAGAAAGTCAAGTCAAAGGGTTATGGATCGACAGGAAGAGACACAGCTCGGATCTGCTTCAACCATCATCTCTACAGACCCCTCTCTAGTGTGGGGACACCACACTCCCCTCCTGTGAGGACACGCCCCCACGGGGGGGGGGCGGGCGGGGGCAATAGGAAGGAAGTGCTGAGCATCTGCCCCTGGGTTTGGACCAAGCTGGGGGCCCCTGGACCTCTCCAGGGATAAAGAGCACAAGTCAGTTTTTGAGAGGAATCGGAGACATGGAAGAGAATTCGCAGAAAGGAAGACCTGGATGACTAATAAGCTCATACACGGTTGTCCGCCTCCCCGGTAACCAGAGAGACACAGGTTAAGCCAGGAGACACTGTTACACCCGGGAGATCTGCAAACAGGACCGAGATGGAGAATATCCAAGGGTGTGGGGTGAGGGAGCCCTCAGGAGCGCTGGGGGAGGAGACCAGGCCGGCGTGGTGAGTGAGCAGGCAGGAAAAGCATCACACAAGCTCAGTGTGCACAGACAGGTGCAAGGAAGCCCACTCCAGCTGAGCTCACCCCATGGGGCCGGGGCTAGGCCCCAGGACACCACCGCAGGGGACCCATCCCCAGGTGAGTGTCAGGCAGCCACTCCTGGCCACACCCTCTCCAGCTCTGAGGCTTCTTTCCTAAAAAAATAAAATATATATTATTGATTTCAGAAAAAAAATGGAGAGGGAGAGAGAGGTAGAAACATCAGTGATGAGAGAGAAAATCATCCATCGGCTGCCTCCTGCACATCCTCCACTGGGGCTGAGCCCACACCTGGGCATGTGCCCTGACTGGGAATCGAACTGCGACCTCTCGGTTCATAGGTCGATGCTCAACCACTGAGCCACACGGGGCGGGCTAGCAGGCTTTCTTCAGCAAAATCTGGAAAGCAGGCCCCAGGGAGGGCCCCCAGCCCAGGCCAGCTCTGGCCTCCCCGCCGGCCTGGAGCCCACACTGCCCGGCTGCTGGCAGGCTGCGGACCTCTGGAGGTTAGAATCAGGGCTCTGACCCCAAAGAAGGCAACAGCCCCCACCCGCTTCCCAAACTCCAGCCCGACATCCGACCCTTCCCCATCACTGCTGGCCTCGTCTCCCAGCTGTGTGACCAATGACTACTCACTCAGCAGCTTGAACCATCACCCCTTTGCCATCTCGGTTTCCCTGAGTCAGGAATCGGGGCATGGCTTTGCTGGGCCCTTTTCTCAGGGTCACACAGGACTAAGGTGACCAGACGTCCCGCTTTTGGGAGACGCCGCCTTCCCAGGGCAGGGTGGGAGGGGGCGGGGCTGAGCGTGCAGGAGGCTAGGAGGGAGGAGAGGGAGGTTCCGGGGGAGGCCTGGCCCCCCAGGCCATGAGGAAAGGGTGAGGGCAGCAGTGAGCTCTGTGGGTCCCATGGGTGCCACTCAATGTCTCCGTGTCCAGCTGAAAGGGCACGGAGAGAGGCCCTCTCCCCTCCCGTGTCAGCCTCTCGCCCTGGAGCCTCATCCTCTGCCCCCCCCCCCCCGTCCTTGCCTCCCCCTCCCTCTGCACTTGGCTTTCACAGGCACCTACGAGGTCGGCTCAGGGGCAGCTGGGAGGGCGCTGGACGGGCGGCGCAGATACAGTGGGGGGATTGTCGCTGGGCAGACGTGACCTCACCCTGCCGGGCTCAGCTCATCCTGCTGCAGGGAGGGACACTGTCCGACAGGAACAAGCACCCACTATGCCGGGGTCAGGCCCGCAGGGACCCTCGCCGCAGGGTCAGAACCTCTGGCGCCTGGGCCCCATCCTGGGCTCCCCCCCTCCACCTCCCCCCGCTCCTGGCCTCCATGCCCTGCTGAGGGACAAGGTGCTAAGACGTGGTGGCCCCACAGGCAAGAGCCCTCGGTTGTGCGTCTCCTGCCCAGCTGCCTGCCGCCCGGGCCTTGGGTACTTCTGTCTTGCCCCTTCTGATCCCTCTGTACCTGCCACGCTGTGGGCTGGAGTTGGGGGCTGTTGGGGTACCGGCCTGCTTGGACCGGGCCGAGAAGGACTCCCAACCCTGTGAAACTCACCAGACTCTGAACTCTGGACTGTGGGCCTGACTCAATGGCCCTCTCATTCCGGCCTCCGTGCCTCTGTCCGTCCCACCTCAGAGCTCCCAGGACCAGCTCTTGCAGTCAGATCCCAGACCCGCGGTCATCCCCAGCTTCTGCTCACGCCCCAAGCAAGCAAGGAGTTCGGGGCAAGGCCTATGCCATCCAAGGGGGGCGCTGGCACAGATGACCCCTCGGTGCTGTGCTGAGCAGGCTCTCTCACCACCCGGGCTTTGGCACATGTCAATCTGCTGCACGTGGCCTTCATATGCATACCACAGGCTGCCTTTAGCTCACTCGCTTGGGAAAAGACCTTACCAGAAGGATACAGGGCAGCTCAGTGGCTTATCAGGAAGGCAGAGAACCGGGCTGGGGACAGGCAGGGACCAGGGCGGGGGCACAGCTGGATCTCAGTGGGGACGGCACGCTAGGACCTGCCACCCCTGGGCAGACACTGCTGGATTCCCAGTCCTTTCAGCCTTGCAGGTTCGAAATCCCAGGGAGAAGCGCCCGATTGGTCAAGGGTAAGTCCCAGCCATCCCTCTGGCCGAGGAGGGCGGTGGGACAGCACTCCCACATCACCTTCCAGGGTGGGAGGAGGGGTCACCTTCTCCGGGAGCCCTCTGGCCGAGGAAAGGTCTGGCCACCGCATTCTGGGCGAGCTCCCCTGGCCGTGCCCACCCCGGCAGGCGGGGCCCAGCACTGCCGGTGCACACCGGCCCTGCAGAGCACTCCCTCTACCCCATCGGAGGGAGGCTGGGCGGCAGGCCGCTCTTTGCCTCCGGCCAGCACACTGTTCCTTATATGGTGAGGCCAGTGACTGCGTCCAATCCCAGACCTGGGCCCCCCACCGAGCCACCAAGGCCATGCTTCGGGCCAAAGGGCCCGCTCTCTCACCCGCGTTCCCGCACTGGAGGGCTCTGCCTCTTGCCATATTGGGTGCCTGCTCACACACTTAGGCTGAACTAAGTGGCTGTTTTTTGCTCCTTTAGCAAATGGCCACCCTCTCAGCCGTCAAATGGGGGCTTCTTCTGTGCCTTGAAGAGATCCCCTATTCAAGTGCTTGGTGGCACTGAACGAGGACACAGAGCTGTGTCCCCAGAGTGTCCCTGGCTAGGCTGGGCTGGGTGTGGGAAGAACCCCCGCAGCAACCTCTCTGACAGACCCCCTGAAAGCAGCCAGACCTGCAGAGCTGTGCTGGGAGGCAGGAGACACAGCTCTCTGGGTCCCCATCCAGGGGCCTGTCCTCTCTCCCACTGTTCAGGGAACCATGGCCAGTCCCGGATGGTTCTGCCTCTGGCCTCTGGCCGTGCTGACTCAGCCCGCCTGCCCCGGCGATGTGAGCACTGAACCTGGACCTGGAATGGTCCCTGAGCACCCCCCTCCCCTCATTCCCTCCTCCCCCCACACCCCATAAGGCTCTGGGGGTCTGAAGAAGAGGTTCCCTCAGAGCCTTCCAGACCCAGACACAGCGGGCAACAGGCTTCCCAGGGCCGCCCACCTTCCAGGAGGAGCGTGCCCCCCCAGAGAGGGGATCCGATTGCACATTCCTGAGGCCTGAGTCACCGGGTTCCGCTCTGGCTGGAGGAATGTGTTTATGCTCACAGAGCGGAGGGAGGCGGAGGGCCTCCGAGAGGGGAGAGGGTCTGCGCACACCACGCTTTTGTTCCCCTGCATCCGGTGGGCGAGAGAGGAGGGGCCCTCTCCAGGATGGGGGTGGGGGGATGAGGCTGTGACCTCTGGAATTGCTGAGATGCTGTTCTGCAGGGGCCCCAGAGGACCACGGAGGGGAGGCCAGGACTGAAGGCCGCACCTGGTCCAGAGCGGCCGCTAACCTTCTCCCTGGGCAGAAGGGAGAGGGGCTGGTACACGTGAGGCCTCCCCTTGGGTGCCCTGGGGAAGGGACTTGCCCCCTCACTCCAGAGGGTCTGAAGGTTTGCCAGGCTCCAGCTGCCCCTGGCTCCGCCCTGAGTTAAAGCTGTGACTCCTAGCCCCTCACCCCACCCCACCCCACCCGGCCCAGGGCTCTGTGGAGAAGTGGGTGCTTCCTTTCTGCCCCCAGCATGGGCCACCCAGCTGTGGGATGCATGCACACACTCCGGTGACACCAGCTGCAGTCCCCGAGAGCATGCTGGGAGTCGGTCACCGCACTACGCCCTTACTTTACACGGGGTGAGCACGTGTCCTGGTTTGCTTGGGACAGTTTGCTGGACAATAACTAATAGCGCCTTCTTGCAGTCTCGAAGTTTCCTAGATCGGACGTTAACTCTCTATTCACCCTAACTGTACAGATATTGTTTTACTCGATCCCCACAAGGCCCCACAAGAGGGGCACTGCTGGGAGCCCCCATCGGATGATGCAGAAATTAAGACTTAGAGAAGTCACTGGCCCAAGGTCATACCGTTGCAAGTGGCAGATCCGGAAAAACGTAAGAACTGGGCTCTCGACTTCAAAGCCTCTTTGCTTAGCCACAACATCAGATTTCCTCTCCTGAAATCCTTTGATGCTTTGAAGCTGAGAATCCAGTATCTCCAAATAGTAGGAAAACAACAATTAAAGTCGGGGGGGTTATCTTGGCGCCCTTCCCAGGCCCCACATTGGCTATTCCCTTTCCGAGAGGAGAGATTGAGAGATCGCATGACAGACCTGGTGGGCTCATGGCCAATGGCAGCGTCCCTGTCATCGGAGGAAGGAGCCGCGTGGAGCCCCCAGGGGGTGCCAGCCGTTGTGCAAGGTACGGTCACCCAATCTGCACACCAAGCCTGCACGCTGGGTGTTGGTCCTCTTTCCACAGAAAGGAAGCTGCCCAAGGAAGGACACGGAGGAGGAGGCAGAGCCGGGCTAGAACTCGGGGTCCCCGTGAATTCCCCATGGTGCGCCATCTTGGTGCTTTGGCTATGGAAACTCAGCAATGGGTTTCTATTGGGGCTACAAGGGAATGGGGTCCTCACGGGTCCATGGTGGAGTTAGAGATGGCTAAATCAGGGGCATGGGCCCACAAACCACAAGGCCACCAGGCAATCTGGCTACCAAAGATCCACGATCAAAGGGACAGAAACAAGCCCGCTGAGTTGGCCTGAGGCCCATCCCACAGACGGCCTTCACGTGCCGATGCCTCCTTTAAGAGGTTCTCTGACATTGTTTTCATTTCTTTGGTGGGAAAGATCAGATGTCTCTCAGGACAGAGCACGGCCACCTTGAAGGTAGAGAAGAGCCCAAACCTCCCCACACCAATGTCTTACCCAGAGACCACCTCACCGAGAGAGCCTCTTCCAGCCCTGCACGCTGGCCCCGAGGAAGGACGGCATACAAGCAAGCATGTTCCAGATGTTCCAGGAAAAACGGGATTTGGGAAAAGGATGTTTGTTCAAAATTTACCAAAAATAGAGAACCGAGAAGAGGAAGATGCAACCCCTTGACCCGTTTGAAAGGCTGTTTTCCAGGAACAGACAATGTTACAAAAGGGAAAGGCCAGTGAGTGGCTTTGACCATATAAAAACACAAGCCTTTGGCGCATTAAAACCCCCCAAAAACAAAAATAGAAGTGACTAACCCACCAGTAAAACGCATACACCACAAATACCACAATGGCACCATAAAGAGAGCCCATCCAATGCTTTTAAAACAAACCCATCCAAACCTGGTTAGATAAGCAGGTGAAGAAAGCAGATAACGGACCCAAAGGTGTTTACATGGTTTAAGAAACATGAACATTTTTTTGTTTCATTGATGACCATATTGTCGTCGGCCGTGGGAACGGTACCGGTTGTCTGACCAGTGGGGCCAGATGGGACCTGGGTTCAGCAACCTCAGTATTGAGTGGAGTCAGGGCCAAGACTCAAAGTATTTCAGCTCCAGCCCCCAGAGAATATCCATGACCCGCGATGTGCCAGCGGAGGGAAAGGTCTCCATGGGGACGAGGACCCACCCTACCGTTGTCCTCTGCCAGGCCCTGGGGGCTTCCCAAGCTGGTGACCTGATCCTGGCCCATGGTCCTTGCTCTGCCATGTCTGTCTACCTGCCCACCGCATCATATTTTATAATTCTGAAATCCCATCATGTGCCCTTTAGCTAATAGGATCTGCTTCCCTGGTGTCACCATAAGCTGGTACAGATCCATGACTCTGGCTCTCCCCAGAACTCTTTGGGCAGGTGAGCTGTGCTGTTTTCCTGGGGACAGTTAGGACAGGCCCCAGAAAGCCTTGGGGGTCCCCCAGCCTCAGGGCAGCTGAAGCAAACGCTGACATCGCCCCCGCTAGTCGTCTCTCTCCCGGAGTTTGGGGTGTAGCAGCCACGACCTGCGTGTGTCACTGACAGAGCTGTTCTGGTTGGGACATGGCCCCATTGACCCTGCCCCCACACCCATCGCCATGACAACAGCTCAATAGGGTTCCGAGGGCCGAAGAATCCTGCTTCCACTGGGATGGAGGCTCGCCGGGGTCAGACAAAGGGGGATTAATAGAGCCCTGTTCTCATTAAGCCACAAAGCGCCATTATTCCGCGTCGCAACACGCTACCGGGAGATGCCTCAGTCCCTCGGAGCGGTCCCAGCCTCACCCTGAGCCCGGATCACGGAGGGGGAGGGGGAGGGGGAGAGGGACAGCCAGAACGTCCAGCAGATGGTTCACGTACAGCATGGCACCGGCAAACAACCCCACAGTTTAGTCACTCAGGTGACAGCACTGATTATATTTAACACATAAAGTCCTCATGATACACAAAAAACAGGGCACGGAAACTGTCAACAATATGCCATTTTTTTTGTAAAAAAAAAAATCACAAACATGTGTGCACACAACAAGAATGCAGGAAAAAATATTTCAAAAAAATGTTAGTAGTGATTATCTTCGGAAAGTGTGATTGTGTTTGATTTCTTTTTAAAAAAATTATCTGTATTTTCTTTTTAAAAAATTTATCTGTATTTCTGAAAACTTTTATTTTTCTTAAAAATGGGCTCTGAGAGTTTGAGGGTGGCTGTTCTTTCCCACTGTCATCCAACTCCGGTGAATGGAACCCCGTGAGAAAGCTCTGTTTAGGAGCGTCAAGTTTTCTTGATAACTAATATTTTATCAATTCAAATGCTTTTTAAAAAAAAAACTTTGTTCTATATTCACCAGCACAGAATCGCGACTCAGCCTTTTGGCTCCGATCAAGGGGAGTATATTAACCAGTGTTTACGGAAATGATTCTCAACGACAGCGCATGCTCTCAGAATTCAAGGGAAAGAATGTCTCCTTAGCTCTGTCACTGTGAAGGGTCCAAGTTCCACCGCCTTAGGTAAAGGCTGATCTCCACCACTATTGGCCGAGGAGTGTCTGTGCCTCATTAACCACCTTCAGGTGACTTCACTCACCGAGTATGAATATGTAGGGTTAGCATGCAGGGGGTGAACTTCATCCCGGGGGCAGGAAGGGAAGTGATGTGTTCTGAAAAGTTTGCCACCCGAGGGCGATTTCATGTGGCAACACTGTGCACAGAAAAGAACGGGGGTCTGGAAACCCAGGGAAGGAAGCTGTGCTGCGAAGAGATAGGCTGTCAGGGGCATTAGACACGTGCTCTTGTCTAGCTGATACACCCTTTAAGAGGAGCCGTAAAACTAAGGTGACCAGACGTCCCGCTTTTGGCGGGACAGCCCCGATTTTTAACAGTTTGTCCCGCGTCCCATGGCGTTTTAAAAAAGTCCCGATTTTTGGAAAGATTCTTACGGAGAACCCATGTATTTCTGGCCTCAGAGCCAGGAAAAGCAGTGCCTTGCCCGGGCTGTAGGTATCTGTTGATCGCGTGGGCCTGGGGATCTTGTAAAGAATTACATTTTCCTCTTTGGCCACTGGGAAGCCCTGGGCATGCAGTGATTCTGCAGACAGACTCTACCTTTGGCTCCATCTCAGAGACATACTTTGATTTTTGCCTAGAATTCTTTATTCCTGCTACCCTTTTTATTATTTGAATTTTTATAAGTAGCATCCAACTGTTTTTGGAATGAAGTGGAGTATGATACAAGAATGATTTAGAAGTCTCAGCTTAAAAAAAGCAAAAAGGAATCAATCACTGTTTTGGTTTGGGCATGGTTCTCTCTGTGAAATATTTCTTCAAAAACTGGGAAGTCGCCCTAGGTGGTTTGGCTCAGTGGATAGAGCCCTTGGCCTGCACACTATAGGGTCCCAGGTTCAATTCCCGTCAAGGGCACATGCCCGGGTTGCGGGCTCGATCCCCAGTAGGGGGCATGCAGGAGACAGCCAATCAATGATTCTCTCTCATCATTGGTGTTTCTCTCTCTCTCCCTCTCCCTTCCTCTCTGAAATAAAAAATAAAACAAACAAACAAAACCTGGTAAGTCTATGACACCAAAAGCATTAACTACCAAAGAAAAATTAGGTTGGCTGGACTTCATACAAATTTAAGACATTCGTGCTTCAAAGGATACTACCAAGAAAAGAGAGCCCACAGAATGGGAAAAATAGTCATAAATGATGTATCTCAGTGGTTGGCAAACCATGGCTCGAGAGCCACATGCGGCTCACGAGCCTCAGTTTGCCACTCTGTTGACTAATGAGTTTGCCAACCACTGATGTATCTGATTAGGGACCTATATCTAGACTATGTAAGGACCTCTTACAACTCAATAATAAAAAGCCAAATGACACAATTAAAAAATGGGCCAAGGATCTAAATCAGTGGTTCCCAACCTTTTGTTGGCCATGCCCCACCAAAGCATCTCTAAAATCCTGACAACCCCTCCCCCTGAGACATATTCTTATTCAAAAAGTGAACTCCACTCACATGGAGGAAGCATAAAAGGCTACTCATTTGGTCTAAACAAGCTTCCAAAGAACATGGCATCCATGAAAGAGAAAAATAAAAGAATGAAAGGGCAGTGGAAGTCCTGAGGAAGAAATCACTAAGAAATTGTTAAAAATAATCTATATATATAAAAGCCCAATGACCAGCATGGTGGAATGACCAGAACGATCAGAATGACCAGTGGCTATGATGTGCACTGTGGCAGCCAATCAGCATGATCCAGGCCCTGATTGAGCCTCCCACCACTGGCCGGCCCTGGCCCTGATTGGCCCCCAATACCCCAGTCAGGGGTGGGGCTGGCTGACCAACTGCCCACAACCCCTCCCCCTAGCTGGTCCTGCCCCCGATTGACCCCCAACACGTGATCATCAGGGGTGGAGCTGGCCAGCCAACTACCTGTGACCCTCCCCATGGCCAACCAACCATCCATGGACCCTCCCCCCATGTGGCCGTGCCCCGATCGATCCTCTCACCCCCATCAGGGGCAGGCCAGCTGGCTAACCACCTGCAGCCCCTCCCTGCCACCAGCCTGACCCAATGGGCTCTATCAGGGCGGGCCAGCCAGATCCCACCCGTGCACGAATTCATGCACCGGGCCTCTAGTAATAATAATATGAAGTAATATGAAAAAATACCAAATAAAGTTTCAAAATATATAACAGGGAACAGAGATGCATAAATATGTCACAATATATATTTATATACTACCGTGTTTCCCCCAAAATAAGACATCCTCCAAAAATAAGACCCTAGCACATGGAAATAAGACCTAGCTCAACTTTGGGAGAAAAAATTAATATAAGACACTGTCTTATTTTCGAGGAAACAGGGTATATATGAGGCCCCTAGAACCATAAGAAATGCAAAAAAAAAAAATTTTAAAATTCACTGTTAATAACTCATTCTCAAATTGCCCACCTTGAAAATCAAACTATCCCCCCCCCTCCCCCATGTTGGGAACCATTGATCTAAATAGACATTTCTCCAAAGAAGACATATGAATGGCTACGAAGAACAAGCAAATATGCTCAGTATCAGCAGTCATCAGGGAGATGCAAATCAAAACCACGATGAGAGGCCACTTCACAGTCATGCGGATGGCTACAATGGAAAAGACAGACATGAACAGGAGGCGGGGAGGCTGTGGGACGGCCCCCAACATCTCCATTTCAGAGGCCAAACAGGGCACCCCACCCCCAAGCGGACTCTGCTCCGGGCTCTGATGTTCAGGACATTCTCAGGGCCCCCGTCCTGGTGGACGCCCGCCCTCCAGTCCCCCTGCCCCCATTTACCTCTCCCCCACATTCTGGATTCCTCACAGCCCAGCTCCTCCGGGGTGACCCCTTCTAAACTTGAGCTTGGGAGCTTCCGTTTAGACTCCCAAGCGAGGAAAGGAGAATTATGGATGTTCCCGACGCTAAGCCCCGGGTCTCTCTCAGGACGCCTTTCGTTGCCAAGGAAAATGAAACAGATGTCTTGGCAGTAGCTTCGGCACTTCCTGCCAGACCCAGGGAGAGCTTGTCTCCAGGGCAGAGGCAGCCAAGAAAGACAAGCCCCAGCTCATGTCATTCCCGGGAAACACGCAAACACACACACACACACACGCACACGCACATACAAGGGCTCCTTAAACCTGCGAGGCCGCCCTCCCGGCAGCCTCTCGCCAGGATTTCAGCATCAGCTGTGGCAATGGGCTGCCCCCTCGCTTCACTCACCTCGGGCCTTCCATCTGCCCCAAACCACCCCGCCCCACCCCGCTCCCCATCCTCCAGTAGCTCTGGGACCCCTTGGCCTGGCAGGGAGGCCGCCTTCCCTGCTGGGCTTGTCCCCGTCATGCCCCCTGAACCCCAGGGGAGCTCCCCATCCAGGGGCTCGGGGAGGCATCCCCCGTGTCTGTCATGTGGTCCCCACGTGGCAGGCGGCATCTCTCTCTCCTCCCCGGCCCTCTCCCTGGGCCCTGAGCATAAAGGCGCGGGGACAGACCTCAGAAATGCGGGGGGTTTGGAAAGCAGCTGGTTTTCAGGAGCCCGAGGGGTCCAGTTCGCGGAGAAGAGCTGTGTGTGTGAGGCTGCGTGGCCAGGAGGAAAGCCAGCCGCCCGTTCTGCGGGCTGATTGGCAGGAGCGCAGGGAGGACGGACGTCCATCCGGGAGACACAGGTGCTGCAGCGCCCTGCTCCCGGGCCAGTGGGGCTGCTGACGTGGCAGGGAAACCCCTGAGTGGGCAGGGTCTCTTCGCCGCCCTCCCTCTGAGCAGGAGGGGAATCCTGTACGTGCCCACCTGGATGCCCATGCCCGGGGGGCCCGGCACGTCGAGGAGGACAATGACCTGAGCCACAGAAACGTGGGCTCGGAGCATGAGTCCAGAGACAGCCGCCAGACGAGTCTAGGACCACAAGCCACCGGGAGGTCACATCCTCCTGGGAGCCCGCGGGCACCTCTCTGCGACCAAACCAGAGGCCCGCGGGGACCCGCGTCCAGACCCGACACCAGCTGACAGTTGGGAGGACGGCACAGGCCTTCACCTACCGTCTCCCCCCAGGAGGGACAGGGCAGGGGACCCCAGTGCGAACACAGAACTCTGAGAAACATGTAGGCAACCATTACAGATACCCTGCCACCACAACAGACGTTTGCAAAGACCAGGTAAGCACTTAACAATCTCCGTGGGGAAAGACTTTTAAGTGGCAGAGAGCAGAAGTCACAGGTTCCCACCCTCAGACCCTACGACTGGAAATAAGTGACAAAGGACGAGAATAACGGGGACGAATCCTTGGAAACAGAAGCACAAACAGGTCGACACGACTGGCGTGCACAACGGGTGTTCGGCCGTCAACAGGAAGCCGAGGCGGCAGACTCAGGAGGATGGGGGAGGATGAGGTCACGGCGTGATACCATCGACGGGAGGAGGCCAGGACCGTGCGAGGGGAAATTCTGGAGCCTTTGATGCGCTGATCGCAATCAACCACAGAGAGAAAGATAAATGAAAACTGATGTCATTCTAAAGGAAAAACAAAACAAACAAAACATCACCTTAAAAACGGAAATGGAGCCCTAACCGGTTTGGCTCAGTGGATAGATCGTCGGCCTATCCAGGTTCGATTCCGGTCAAGGGCATGTACGTTGGTTGCGGGCACATCCCCAGTAGGGGGTGTGTAGGAGGCAGCTGATTGATGTTTCTCTCTCATCCATGTTTCTAACTCTCTATCCCTCTCCCTTCCTCTCTGTAAAAGATTAATAATAATAATAATAATTTTATATATATATATAATTTTTAATATGAAAAGGAGAAATGGATAGGAAAATTAAAATAGAAATGAATTCATGAGCCGAAACCGGTTTGGCTCAGTGGATAGAGCGTCGGTCTGCGGACTGAAGGGTCCCGGGTTCGATTCCGGTCAAGGGCATGTACCTTGGTTGCGGGCACATCCCCAGTAGGGGGTGTGCAAGAGGCAGCTGGTCGATGATTCTCTCTCATCGATGTTTCTAACTCTCTATCTCTCTCTCTTCCTCTCTGTAAAAAAATCAATAAAATATATTTTAAAAAATAGAAATGAATTCATGAGATGGGGGAAAAAAGTGAACTAGACCTCTAAAACCCAAAACTGGAGTTCTGAAAAGAGGAAGACATTTCTGACCAATATAACCCATAAAAAAAAACAAAACTAGACAAAACCCCTGAGAAAGGAAGAGGAGACTATAATCACGACGACGGATAACTTATAGAATTATAAGAGGCTATAGGTAATCACGCACAGGGTTCGAGAGGGGGAAATGGGGCATCCTAGGCAAACCTCCGGGCACGGAGTCCCCCGGAGCAGCTCCTCTCGGTGAGCTCACTGGTGCAGAGACCCCGTGCCCCGTCCCCCATCGTCCCCGGCGCAGAAAAGAGCGCCCGACAAGTGCTGGCAGGAGTCACGATGGGCTTTATTGCGGGATCCGAGCTGCGGGCTCGCCGGCAGGTCCACGGAGATGCCTGGCGAGCACCGGGGCGCCCAGGAGGCGGGCGGGCGGCGGAGGAGCTCACAGCTGGTGGCAGGTTCTGTCTGTGACCCCCACCCCCACCCAGGGGGCCAGCCCCGCACAGGTGCTCTCTGCTCCCACGTCACATGTCAGACAGGGAGGCACAGGGCGCTGGTGTGGGTGCAGAGCTGAGAACTGGGCAGGTGAGAGCCCAGGCAGAACTGGCCCACCCCCGGTCCCCCCATCCCCTTCCTTCAGCAGGGAAGTGGGCAGGCCGGGCGAGGCGGGGAGGCCAGTGGTGAACGGGCGTGGCACACGGGGCCGAGGCTGTCCCAGAGCCGCTCAAGGCCAGGAGCCGGGCCCTGGGAGCTGGGTGAGGCAGAGGAGGAGGAGTTCAGCTCCCAGCCCCTGCCCTGCCCTGCCCGTGTCCTCTCACTCTGGCGCAGGGGGAGAGCAGGGACGGCCTGTCCAGGACGGACGGACTGGGGAGAGAGATGCACGACAGGGCAGACCCAGTGCTCCCCGCACCCTGGGCCCCGGCGCAGGGCAGGGACAGGGAACTAAGGCTCTAGCGGTAGCCAGCCCCCCGCTCGGGCAGGTCCTGGTCTCACCCCGCTTCCCAAGCCTCCGCCGGGCAGGACGAGCCACGGGACAAGGGTGGCTGCATTCCACAGACCCCCGTGTCTCAGGAGCCTGGGCCTGCGCCTGAGGCCCCCACCGTGGAAAAGCATGCTTGGCTCACGAGACGTCATTCATTCACGGAGGGTTCCTGAGCGTCACACCAGGCCCCGGCCGTGCCGGCGAAGGGCCGGGGGGCGGAAACTAAGGCACTGGCCCTGCCAAGCCCCACAGGGCCCGGGGATCACAGCTCAGGGCTGCGGTGGCACCGGCTCGAAGGCCAGAGGCCCCCAGGTGGCCAGGGTCTGTCTGGCCGGGTCTCCACTGGGACAGGGAGAGGGGAGACCTGGGCCTGCTGGGCCATCCATACCCCAGGAGGGCAGGCCTGGTCTCTCTAAACTGGACCCCGGAAAGCACCCTGCGTAGCACCTGGGAACCCGCCAGGCTCCCCCGGGCACCCGCTCCACACCCCTCTCCTGGGGGAACCCTCCCGGAGCCACAGGCCCAGGAGCCACGCTGCCGCCCAGCCCCACCCAGGGTGGCAGACGCTTCTCGTCCTGCGTGAGCTACCCTGGACTCCCTGTCCCAGTCCTTCCTGGGGCCAGGCTCCGGGGTAGCCATATCCCCACCTGCTCCCCCTCCCCAGGCTGTGGCCAAGACAGCTGGGCTCAGCTCCGCTGGGGGCCCTCTCTCCGTACCCCGCAGGGGGCCGTGGCCCCAGGGGCCAGAGACAAAGGCACAAGGTAGGACGGGGTCCTGTGACTTCGGCTTCCCCGCCCGGCTCTAGAGATCCGGGCCCGCGAGGCCCAGCCCCCCACAGGGGCCAGCACGGGGCAGGGAGGTCAGAAGAGGCTGGGGGCGGCCTGGCCGGGCGTGTCGTGGTCCCGGATGTACTGCAGGATGTCCATCTCGTCCATGGCGTGGACCTGCGGCTGCGGCGGCGGCCCAGCCGCGGCCTCCGACGGGCCCGGTCTCGGGGGAGCCGCC